>SMMW01000452.1:92500-185945 GCA_004794655.1 Marisa cornuarietis
GCCTTTTGCTTGTGTCTACAGTCTGTTCTGGTGTCTACAGTCTGTTCTGGTGTCTACAGTCTGTTCTTAATTGTGTCCACAGTCCCTGTCCGCTGCCTGACCCGCGGGCGACGGGGTCGCTGTCGTCACTCCACGCCTCACTTCCACTTCAACCGCGTGACGATGAGTTGCGAGGCGCAGACTGTGGGCGCCTGCTACAGCTCCGGCAACAGCTTCGTGTCCCATGAGAACTGTGACCTGACATGCTCGCCGTGGTATCGCCGATGAACAAGCTCGACAACTCTCCTCCCTCCGCAAGCCACTTTGCTTGACATCCCGACACGTCACTGTCATGTCACTGGCATGTGACATCATCCCAGAACCAAGGAAGACAGCAGCAACTGGCCGGAAGTGCGTACCGCGCATGCTTGAAGGTAGCAGGCTGGCTGGGTGAGCAGACAAAGGGAGCCAATGGTGGTCTCTCAGCTTTGTCTGTCACAGTAGTCACAAGCCTGCCTCCAGTAGCTTTGTCTGTCACAGGAGTCAAAAGCCTGCCTCCAGTAGCTTTGTCTGTCACAGGAGTCACAAACCTGTCTACAGTAGCTTTGTCTGTCACAGGAGTCACAAGCCTGCCTACAGTAGCTTAGTCTGTCACAGGAGTCACAAGCCTGCCTCCAGTAGCTTTGTCTGTCACAGGAGTCACAAGCCTGCCTCCAGTAGCTTTGTCTGTCACAGGAGTCACAAGCCTGCCTACAGTAGCTTAGTCTGTCACAGGAGTCACAAGCCTGCCTACAGTAGCTTAGTCTGTCACAGGAGTCACAAGCCTGCCTCCAGTAGCTTTGTCTGTCACAAGAGTCACAAGCCTGCCTCCAGTAGCTTAGTCTGTCACAGTAGTCACAAACCTGTCTACAGTAGCTTAGTCTGTCACAGGAGTCACAAGCCTGCCTCCAGTAGCTTAGTCTGTCACAGGAGTCACAAGCCTGCCTCCAGTAGCTTAGTCTGTCACAGGAGTCACAAGCCTGCCTCTAGTAGCTTTGTCTGTCACAGGAGTCACAAGCCTGACTACAGTAGCTTAGTCTGTCACAGGAGTCACAAGCCTGCCTCCAGTAGCTTTGTCTGTCACAGGAGTCACAAGCCTGACTACAGTAGCTTTGTCTGTCACAAGAGTCACAAGCCTGCCTCCAGTAGCTTAGTCTGTCACAGGAGTCACAAGCCTGCCTCCAGTAGCTTAGTCTGTCACAGGAGTCACAAGCCTGCCTCCAGTAGCTTTGCTCTGCAATCAGTCTCGCTCCTTCCTCACTCCCTCAGTGCGCGCGCGCGCGCGCGTGTGTGTGTGTGCACGCGTGAGTGTGTTTACAACAAATGATTTCAAGACTTGTTTCATTACTTTGTAAGGGAGATAACCGACGTATGCCGCTGCACTGTATGCATTTGGCAACATTTCGTGTCAACAGTTCTCGTTCTTGTTGAGCGTCGGTCTGTTAGTTCCCTCGTCGGGTTTTACTGCTGAAGCCCACTGCACTTAATCGACAGGTCAAACAATTTGTTGAATGTACCCGGTTGTTGAAGGAAGATACCCGGCTGTGAAGGCAGCTTTACTGAGCTGCTTAACCTGATGCCTTGTGTCAGCTTCGGCTGTTGGGCCCCCGGTAGTGTAGTGGTTAAAACACTCGCTTGACACCACTGCAGTGAGCGGCTCAGGGTTCAGATCTCGTCTCGGGACACTCTCTGTATGTGACATCTGTTCGCAGGGCTGGGCGGCGGGGGTTTACTCCGGGTACTCCGGTTTCCTCCCCCCTCCCTTCCCCCCATAGTGCGAAATCACTGCAAGGTGGAAGCACTTTCCAACTTAATAAACAACAAAACAGCTTCGGCTGTTTAAAGCTGAATAGTTGACCAAATGCCCACCTGTCTGTTTCACTCAACTTAACTGAAAATTCAGCACGTGCTGCATTTTGTAAAGGTAGTCATTGCTGAGTATGCTGTGTATATATATATATATATTGTATGTGTGGTCATTACTGAGTATGCTGTGTATATATATATATTGTATGTGTGGTCATTACTGAGTATGCTGTATATATGGTGTATATGTGGTCATTGTTAAGTATGTTGCAAACTGAAGCTGTGTACATATCACACTGCTATTGCTCCTTGTAAATAATGGAGGGCCCAATTTATTATTTATTTCCGATTGTTACTCTGAATCCTCTGTAACCTGTGGTGAAAAGTGAATGTGGTGGAACAAGTTGTCGCCAACATGCATGAGTGCTCACTAGCTGCTTCAAGTTCCTGTCAAATGAAGGAGCTGTCCTCAAAGAGCCGATATCTTGGTGGTCAGTCGAGCTGCCGAACTCTGTTCACTCTCCTAACGCCCCCTCAGTCCACGTAGTTTATCCCCAGAACATGACGGTTGTCGTTGCCATGGCAATTACCATCAGGAGCGTTTGAACAAAGACAAACTCACGGCTAGCAGAAACCTTGACAGAATGTGAAAGCAGCCAAGTTGCTTTGTTGGCGATATGGATGATGAACCATTTTGTAATGAGGTCGTAACCTTTTAATTTAAATTGACCTCCGTGTTTCCTGCTCACGTGCTCGGCGTCAACAGCATCTCAGGAGGCAGCTCAAGAGTTTACACTATCCTCCCTAACACCAAGTGCATGATCAGTCACATGCCAGTTACTTGTGGGTAGAGCTTCGATTCATCAAGTGGAGGACTTGATCTCATCATGGCGCGCGGAATGTTGTGTGCGTGCCAATGAATTGCGTCCCTTGTTAAGTTCTCTCCCTTGTTACCTTGTTTGCTGAGTCATCTCACCTTGAAACGTGTGTTGACATCTGTTTATACCTGTGTGAAATATGTTCATGTTTGTCTTCTGATATGAGATTGTGTGGTGTGTGCACGTACCGTGTACTGATATTGCTTGGCTGTCAATAAACGCTTGTAGACAAGTACAGAAATGTTTGTGTAGGACAAAGAAGTTTGTGTGTATGTCTGTTCCTCCCGTCTGACAGGTGATTGATGCACGCGTACACACACACACACGCACACACAATAACAACACGCACAGACGGAGCCCCTTCTCTCTACCATACACAGGGAGCCTGGTGTCATAGAGGTACTATGCACACAGTACATACACATGACACAACACATACACATAGCACCTCACACTGCACTCTCACCACCTCACACTGCACTCTCACCACCTCACACTGCGCTCTCACCACCTCACACTGCGCTCACACTGCACTCACCACCTCACACTGCACTCACACTGCACTCTCACCACATCACACTGCGCTCTCACCACCTCACACTGCACTCACCACCTCACTCTGCACTCTCACCACCTCACACTGCACTCTCTCGCGTTTTTAGACGATCGTGGATCCCGATCTCAAAATAAAGAATCGACATTCAAACATCGCCTCAGTGAAACAGCCGAACACTAAAACAATCTGAGGTAGTAATTAAAAGTAATTAAAACAGGCGAATAAATAATAATTGTGTTATCTCCCGGTAGTGTCAGTTGAAAGAACAGCGAGCACAGCTACTTATGTTTGGACTCCAATTAAACTAGTGGCGATCATGTTGAATGTTTTCGTGACTTGCCGTGTGTGACATGGCCGTTATACCTCTTTTGATAAATCACAGACTTTCCCAGCCTCCAGCCTGTCGTATTTTAAACTTCTACCTCAACCTCCACTGGTAACGTAAATCACATACATCACTCTAGCACGTGACGTAAAACATGCACATCGCATAACACACACATCACATAAGCACGTCACGTAACATAACACACAAACGCGTGACGTAAAGCACTCATCACACAAGCACGTGACTTAAAGCCCACATCACACACGACGTCATGCAACACACACGTCACGTAACACACACATCATAAAGCCCGCTACGTAACACATATCACACAAGTACGTGATTTAAAGCAGACACATCACACAAGCACGTCACATAACATACACACATCACACAAGCATCTTACGAAACACACGTCATACAAGTACGTTATGTAAAGCACACACATCACACAAGCACGTGATGTAAAGCCCTTGCATCACACAAGAACGGGATGTTAACCAAACTTCACACAAGAACGTGATGTTAACCAAACTTCACACAAGAACGTAATGTTAACCAAACTTCACACAAGAACGTGATGTTAACCAAACTTCACACAAGAACGTGATGTTAACCAAACTTAACACAAGCACGTGCGTGTGTCCCTGTCTGTACAAACATTCCAACAATTACGTGACGTACAAACTGTAGCTTTTCGCTTTGTGGTCAAGTCGACCCCCTGTTTGCGAACTAACGAGAGAGAGAGAGCTGAGAGATTAGAGCTGAGAGAGCTGATGGGTGTATATTTCTGGCTGCACTAAAGACCTGGCAGCCAGCACACAGCCACTGAGGGCCTGTAGTCAAGTACACACACAGCCACTGAGGGCCTGTAGTCAAGTACACACACAGCCACTGAGGGCCTGTAGTCAAGTACACACACACAGCCACTGAGGGCCTGTAGTCAAGTACACACACACACAGCCACTGAGGGCCTGTAGTCAAGTACACACACAGCCACTGAGGGCCTGTAGTCAAGTACACACACAGCCACTGAGGGCCTGTAGTCAAGTACACACACACACACACAGCCACTGAGGGTCTGTAGTCAAGTACACACACACACACACAGCCACTGAGGGCCTGTAGTCAAGTACACACACACACACACAGCCACTGAGGGTCTGTAGTCAAGTACACACACACACAGCCACTGAGGGTCTGTAGTCAAGTACACACACAGCCACTGAGGGCCTGTAGTCAAGTACACACACACACACAGCCACTGAGGGTCTGTAGTCAAGTACACACACAGCCACTGAGGGTCTGTAGTCAAGTACACACACACACACACCTGTAGTCAAGTACACACACACACACAGCCACTGATGGTCTGTAGTCAAGTACACACACAGCCACTGAGGGCCTGTAGTCAAGTACACACACACACACAGCCACTGAGGGTCCTGTAGTCAAGTACACACACACACACAGCCACTGAGGGTCTGTAGTCAAGTACACACACACACACACAGCCACTGAGGGTCTGTAGTCAAGTACACACACAGCCACTGAGGGTCTGTAGTCAAGTACACACACACACACAGCCACTGAGGGTCTGTAGTCAAGTACACACACAGCCACTGAGGGTCTGTAGTCAAGTACACACACACACACAGCCACTAAGGGTCTGTAGTCAAGTACACACACACACACACAGCCACTGAGGGGCTGTACTAAAGTACACACACAGCCACTGAGGGCCTGTAGTCAAGTACACACACAGCCACTGAGGGTCTGTAGTCAAGTACACACACAGCCACTGAAGGCCTGTAGTCAAGTACACACACACACAGCCACTGAGGGCCTGTAGTCAAGTACACACACAGCCACTGAGGGCCTGTAGTCAAGTACACACACAGCCACTGAGGGCCTGTAGTCAAGTAAACACACACACACAGCCACTGAGGGTCTGTAGTCAAGTACACACACACACACACAGCCACTGAGGGTCTGTAGTCAAGTACACACACAGCCACTGAGGGTCTGTAGTCAAGTACACACACACACAGCCACTAAGGGTCTGTAGTCAAGTACACACACACACAGCCACTGAGGGGCTGTAGTCAAGTACACACACACACACACAGCCACTGAGGGTCTGTAGTCAAGTACACACACAGCCACTGAGGGTCTGTAGTCAAGTACACACACACACAGCCACTAAGGGTCTGTAGTCAAGTACACACACACAGCCACTGAGGGGCTGTAGTCAAGTACACACACACACACACAGCCACTGAGGGTCTGTAGTCAAGTACACACACACACAGCCACTGAGGGGCTGTAGTCAAGTACACACACACACACACAGCCACTGAGGGTCTGTAGTCAAGTACACACACAGCCACTGAGGGTCTGTAGTCAAGTACACACACACACACAGCCACTAAGGGTCTGTAGTCAAGTACACACACACACAGCCACTGAGGGGCTGTACTAAAGTACACACACAGCCACTGAGGGCCTGTAGTCAAGTACACACACAGCCACTGAGGGTCTGTAGTCAAGTACACACACAGCCACTGAGGGTCTGTAGTCAATTACACACACACAGCCACTGAGGACCTGTAGTCAAGTACACACACAGCCACTGAAGGCCTGTAGTCAAGTACACACACACACAGCCACTGAGGGCCTGTAGTCAAGTACACACACACACAGCCACTGAGGGCCTGTAGTCAAGTACACACACAGCCACTGAAGGCCTGTAGTCAAGTACACACACACACAGCCACTGAGGGCCTGTAGTCAAGTACACACACAGCCACTGAGGGCCTGTAGTCAAGTACACACACACACAGCCACTGAGGGCCAGTAGTCAAGTACACACACAGCCACTGAGGGCCTGTAGTCAAGTACACACACAGCCACTGAAGGCCTGTAGTCAAGTACACACACACACAGCCACTGAGGGCCTGTAGTCAAGTACACACACAGCCACTGAGGGCCTGTAGTCAAGTACACACACAGCCACTGAGGGCCTGTAGTCAAGTACACACACAGCCACTGAGGGCCTGTAGTCAAGTACACACACACACACACAGCCACTGAGGGTCTGTAGTCAAGTACACACACACACACACAGCCACTGAGGGCCTGTAGTCAAGTACACACACACACACAGAGCCACTGAGGGTCTGTAGTAAAGTACACACACACACAGCCACTGAGGGCCTGTAGTCAAGTACACACACAGCCACTGAGGGCCTGTAGTCAAGTACACACACAGCCACTGAGGGCCTGTAGTCAAGTACACACACACAGCCACTGAGGGCCTGTAGTCAAGTACACACACAGCCACTGAGGGCCTGTAGTCAAGTACACACACAGCCACTGAGGGCCTGTAGTCAAGTACACACACAGCCACTGAGGGCCTGTAGTCAAGTACACACACACACACACAGCCACTGAGGGTCTGTAGTCAAGTACACACACACACACACAGCCACTGAGGGCCTGTAGTCAAGTACACACACACACACAGAGCCACTGAGGGTCTGTAGTAAAGTACACACACACACAGCCACTGAGGGCCTGTAGTCAAGTACACACACAGCCACTGAGGGCCTGTAGTCAAGTACACATGCACGACACGTCACCTCCCATGAACTCAGATGTCGATATTTTAGTTAACCATGGACCATAATATATTACATGAACTTACATCAACATCACGTGGTTTTTATCAACTTGTAAAACACAAAACAAGTGGACAGAGCAGTTTTCTTTGTTTATTTACAAAGAGATTGTTTGAGGGGGGGGATGCATGCTCATATAAAGTCTGTCTGTGGAGTGGGGGGGTAGTCTCCCCCATATTACAAGACTTTCACAGCTCTCCACATTTCTTTTTGATTTAACGGTTTTTGTCGACTTTGAAAGTCACGTACGAATCCAGGCAGCAGTTCCCTCCCTTATGCCGTCTCCACATAACGACGATAGCGAACATTGACGACCTGTAGAGGAAAGACTGTAGGTGGGTTGTACCTTTGTCAGCGATAGATGACATCACAGTGTTTTCACTGTTTGAGTGAAGGTCTTTTCACAAATCGTATTCGTCGAGCGCCTAAGCTGCTGAAAGTCGGTGTCTCGCACTCTTCTCGGGAAGAATCATCTGGCAGGTAGAGGCAACAGGTCGAAACAGGTCACCACCACCACCACCACCACCACCACCACCACCACCACCCTCTTGGTAAGGAATTCGGTTAACGACTGTAAGTTGCTGGGCTCGGCCAGCTTTGTACAATCAATGATATTATTATTATTTGTGAGAGAGACAAGTCTCGTCCTTACTGTTTACTGGGAGGAGTCAAGGCCGCGGAAGGAGAGCTGAGGACAAAACACTCAACTGCGTCTGTCGGTGCATCACGTGACTGGTTGTCCTTGAGCAGACGATTGTTGTCAGCCCTCCGTCTCCACTTACTGCAGTTGTTGGTCATGGTGCTGACCTTTAAACTCTGTCCGAATTCTGGTTGTGACCCCTGACCTCTAACCACGTTTGCCTGAAGAAAGGTCAAGCGGGTCAGTCTCGCCTTTAGCACAAAAACAACAACAACAACAACAACAACAACAACAACAACAACATGAAATGTGAACCCTGCCATCTACATGAGCGACTCCTTGTATATATGACTACATATGTGACGTTACACACCGACACGTCTATGACTACATACATGACGTTACACACGACACGTCTATGACTACATACATGACGTTACACACGACACGTCTATGACTACATACATGACGTTACACACCGAGACGTCTATGACTACATACATGACGTTACACACGACACGTCTATGACTACATACATGACGTTACACACGACACGTCTATGACTACATACATGACGTTACACACGACACGTCTATGACTACATACATGACGTTACACACCGACACGTCTATGACTACATACATGACGTTACACACCGAGACGTCTATGACTACATACATGACGTTACACACGACACGTCTATGACTACATACATGACGTTACACACGACACGTCTATGACTACATACATGACGTTACACACCGACACGTCTATGACTACATACATGACGTTACACACCGACACGTCTATGACTACATACATGACGTTACACACCGACACGTCTATGACTACATACATGACGTTACACACCGACACGTCTATGACTACATACATGACGTTACACACGACACGTCTATGACTACATACATGACATTACACACCGACACGTCTATGACTACATATGTGACGTTACACACGACACGTCTATGACTACATACATGACGTTACACACGACACGTCTATGACTACATACATGACGTTACACACGACACGTCTATGACTACATACATGACGTTACACACCGACACGTCTATGACTACATATGTGACGTTACACACGACACGTCTATGACTACATACATGACGTTACACACCAACACGTCTATGACTACATACATGACATTACACACCGACACGTCTATGACTACATACATGACATTACACACCGACACGTCTATGACTACATATGTGACGTTACACACGACACGTCTATGACTACATACATGACGTTACACACGACACGTCTATGACTACATACATGACGTTACACACGACACGTCTATGACTACATACATGACGTTACACACCGACACGTCTATGACTACATACATGACGTTACACACGACACGTCTATGACTACATACATGACATTACACACCGACACGTCTATGACTACATATGTGACGTTACACACGACACGTCTATGACTACATACATGACGTTACACACGACACGTCTATGACTACATACATGACATTACACACCGACACGTCTATGACTACATATGTGACGTTACACACGACACGTCTATGACTACATACATGACGTTACACACGACACGTCTATGACTACATACATGACGTTACACACCGACACGTCTATGACTACATATGTGACGTTACACACGACACGTCTATGACTACATACATGACGTTACACACCAACACGTCTATGACTACATACATGACATTACACACGACACGTCTATGACTACATACATGACATTACACACCGACACGTCTATGACTACATATGTGACGTTACACACGACACGTCTATGACTACATACATGACGTTACACACGACACGTCTATGACTACATACATGACGTTACACACGACACGTCTATGACTACATACATGACGTTACACACCGACACGTCTATGACTACATATGTGACGTTACACACGACACGTCTATGACTACATACATGACGTTACACACCAACACGTCTATGACTACATACATGACGTTACACACGACACGTCTATGACTACATACATGACGTTACACACGACACGTCTATGACTACATATGTGACGTTACACACGACACGTCTATGACTACATACATGACGTTACACACGACACGTCTATGACTACATACATGACGTTACACACCGACACGTCTATGACTACATACATGACGTTACACACCGACACGTCTATGACTACATACATGACGTTACACACGACACGTCTATGACTACATACATGACATTACACACCGACACGTCTATGACTACATATGTGACGTTACACACGACACGTCTATGACTACATACATGACGTTAACACACGACACGTCTATGACTACATACATGACATTACACACCGACACGTCTATGACTACATATGACGTTACACACGACACGTCTATGACTACATACATGACGTTACACACGACACGTCTATGACTACATACATGACGTTACACACCGACACGTCTATGACTACATATGTGACGTTACACACGACACGTCTATGACTACATACATGACGTTACACACGACACGTCTATGACTACATACATGACGTTACACACCGACACGTCTATGACTACATATGTGACGTTACACACGACACGTCTATGACTACATACATGACGTTACACACCAACACGTCTATGACTACATACATGACGTTACACACGTCTATGACTACATATGTGACGTTACACACGACACGTCTATGACTACATACATGACGTTACACACGACACGTCTATGACTACATACATGACGTTACACACCGACACATCTATGACTACATACATGACGTTACACACCGACATGTCTATGACTACATATGTGACGTTACACGCTGTTACCACTATGACTACATACATGACGTTACACACGAGACGTCTATGACTACATACATGACGTTACACGCTGTTACCACTATGACTACATACATGACGTTACACACGAGACGTCTATGACTACATACATGACGTTACACGCTGTTACCACTATGACTACATACATGACGTTACACACGACACGTCTATGACTACATACATGACGTTACACGCTGTTACCACTATGACTACATACATGACGTTACACACCGACACGTCTATGACTACATATGTGACGTTACACACGACACGTCTATGACTACATACATGACGTTACACACGACACGTCTATGACTACATACATGACGTTACACACCGACACATCTATGACTACATACATGACGTTACACATCGACACGTCTATGACTACATACATGACGTTACACACCGACATGTCTATGACTACATATGTGACGTTACACGCTGTTACCACTATGACTACATACATGACGTTACACACGACACGTCTATGACTACATACATGACGTTACACGCTGTTACCACCATGACTACATACATGACGTTACACACGAGACGTCTATGGCTACATACATGACGTTACACACGACACGTCTATGACTACATACATGACGTTACACACCGACACGTCTATGACTACATACATGACGTTACACGCTGTTACCACTATGACTACGTACATGACGTTACACACCAACACGTCTATGACTACATACATGATGTTACACACCAACACGTCTATGACTACATACATGACGTTACACATCGACACGTCTATGACTACATACATGACGTTACACATCGACACGTCTATGACTACATACATGACGTTACACATCGACACGTCTATGACTACAAACATGACGTTACACACGACACGTCTATGACTACATACATGACATTACACGCTGTTACGTCTATGACTACATACATGACGTTACACACTAACACGTCTATGACTACATACGTGACGTTACACGCTGTTACGTCTATGACTACATACATGACGTTACACACGACACGTCTATGACTACATACATGACGTTACACACGACACGTCTATGATTACATACATGACATTACACATCGACACGTCTATGACTACATACATGACGTTACACACGACACGTCTATGACTACATACATGACGTTACACACGACACGTCTATGACTACATACATGACGTTACACACCGACACGTCTATGACTACATACATGACGTTACACACGACACGTCTATGACTACATACATGAGGTTACACGATGTTACGTCTATGACTACATACATGACGTTACACACGACACGTTTATGATTACATTTATGACGTTACACACCGACACGTCTATGACTACATACATGACGTTACACACGACACGTCTGTGACTACATACATGACGTTACACACCGACACGTCTATGACTACATACATGACGTTACACACCAACACGTCTATGACTACATACATGACATTACACGCTGTTACGTCTATGACTACATACATGACGTTACACACGACACGTCTGTGACTACATACGTGACGTTACACACCGACACATCTATGACTACATACATGACATTACACGCTGTTACGTCTATGACTACATACATGACGTTACACACGACACGTTTATGATTACATTTATGACGTTACACACCGACACGTCTATGACTACATACATGACGTTACACACCGACACGTCTGTGACTACATACATGACGTTACACACCGACACGTCTATGACTACATACATGACGTTACACACCAACACGTCTATGACTACATACATGACGTTACACACCAACACGTCTATGACTACATATGTGACGTTACACACGACACGTCTATGACTACATACATGACGTTACACACGACACGTCTATGACTACATACATGACGTTACACACCGACACGTCTATGACTACATATGTGACGTTACACACCGACACGTCTATGACTACATACATGACGTTACACACCGACACGTCTATGACTACATACATGACGTTACACACCGACACGTCTATGACTACATACATGACGTTACACACGACACGTCTATGACTACATACATGACGTTACACACGACACGTCTATGACTACATACATGTGACGTTATGACTACATACCGACACGTCTATGACTACATACATGACGTTACACACCGACACGTCTATGACTACATACATGACGTTACACACCGACACGTCTATGACTACATACATGACGTTACACACCAACACGTCTATGACTACATACATGACATTACACGCTGTTACGTCTATGACTACATACATGACGTTACACGCTGATGACTTTGTTCAGAAAATAAAGAAGAAACCGAGCTCATCGTCGTTGTCGTCGCCAGACTTGACTGACCTCGCGATTCATCGCGTTGTTTTTGTTGCCAACTGTTTGAGTTCATCTTGGAGGCTGAGGCTGGCAGGACATGGGGTCCGGTGATTGTGATGTAGGATCTTTCACACCAACGAAGTATTTTGTGAATGTGAATGTGAACCTTGAGCGCACCATCCCTGGTAGTCAGTGGGACACACGCTTTGATGTCTTTGTCGCACTTACAAGTGTCTCCCTCGGGTTGGATTCCCACAGTTGAGGTCGGAATGTACTTGTTGCTGTCAAAATTTGTTATATCACGTGGGCTTCACCCCCGAACCCCCCAACCCCCCAACCCCCGTGTTCGTTTTCTCGTCGGAAGTTTGCACACTACGTGTTGAGGGTGTGTTCGAAATGTGCTTTGACAGTTGACGGGAGGTGAAGACTGTTACAAGAGAAAGTTGAATGTTTCCATGTTTACAGTCCTTTGCTCAGGAAACGAAGACATTACAGTCTGGACAACAACTATAAGACAGTCGTCGTTGTTGTCCTTGTTGTTAAAAGGATGCACGTGGTTTTTGTTTTTTGTTGTTGTTCAAAGAACGCACGTGTCTCGACTGAGTGTATTTTAGTGACACCTGATCTTGACTTCACGTTGCGACCTTCTAATTATAGATGACCTTTGTGTTTGATGTTTCACCTGGCCGTGCTGAGCATCACTGACAGGTAGACAGGCGGACAGGTAGACAGGTAGACAGGCGGACAGGTAGACAGGTAACTTAAGTCTCCGCACAGTCTTCATTAGCATCGAGTTAAATATTGATACCGTGTCAGCTATTGTTGGGTAGACAGCGAGCAGCCTGCTGGAGGTGGTCCAGTGGAGGTCTTGGTGTCAGGGTGGGGGGTGTAGTGAGCGTGTGAGTGAATTACTCACAGTCCTGACTCACGACTCACATCTTACTTCCTTTAATTTGCCGTGAAATGCATTCACACGCTCGTGACGAAACATGTTTTCACAAACTGACGCGTCATCTCACCTGGACATTACACCTGTCTGACTCTCCTCCTCTCTCTCTCTCCTCTAGCCTGTCTCTCCCCCTGTCTGTACGTCCTTCTCTCTCTCTCCTCTAGCCTGTCTCTCCCCCTGTCTGTACGTCCTTCTCTCTCTCTGCTAGCCTGTCTCTCTCCCTGTCTGTACGTCCTTCTCTCTCTCTCTGCTAGCCTGTCTCTCTCCCTGTCTGTACGTCCTTCTCTCTCTCTGGTAGCCTGTCTCTCTCCCTGGCTGTACGTCCTTCTCTCTCTCTGCTAGCCTGTCTCTCTCCCTGTCTGTACGTCCTTCTCTCTCTCTCTGCTAGCCTGTCTCTCTCCCTGTCTGTACGTCCTTCTCTCTCTCTGGTAGCCTGTCTCTCTCCCTGGCTGTACGTCCTTCTCTCTCTCTGCTAGCCTGTCTCTCTCCCTGTCTGTACGTCCTTCTCTCTCTCTCTGCTAGCCTGTCTCTCTCCCTGTCTGTACGTCCTTCTCTCTCTCTGGTAGCCTGTCTCTCTCCCTGGCTGTACGTCCTTCTCTCTCTCTGCTAGCCTGTCTCTCCCCCTGTCTGTACGTTCTTCTCTCTCTCTCTGCTAGCCTGTCTCTCCCCCTGTCTGTACGTCCTTCTCTCTCTCTCTGCTAGCCTGTCTCTCTCCCTGTCTGTACGTCCTTCTCTCTCTCTGGTAGCCTGTCTCTCTCCCTGTCTGTACGTCCTTCTCTCTCTCTGTTAGCCTGTCTTTCCCCGTGTCTGCACGTTCTTCTCTCTCTCTGCTAGCCTGTCTTTCTCCCTGTCTGAACGTCCTTCTCTCTCTCTGCTAGCCTGTCTCTCCCCCCTGTCTGTACGTTCTTCTCTCTCTCTCTCTACTAGCCTGTCTCTCTCCCTGTCTGTACGTCCTTTCTCTCTCTCTCTGTTAGCCTGTCTCTCCTCCTGTCTGTACGTTCTTCTCTCTCTCTCTGCTAGCCTCTCTCTCCCTTTCTGTACGTTCTTCTCTCTCTCTCTGTTAGCCTGTCTCTACCCCTGTCTGTACGTTCTTCTCTCTCTCTCTCTGTTAGCCTGTCTCTCTCCCTGTCTGTACGTCCTTTCTCTCTCTCTCTTGTTAGCCTGTCTCTCCCTCCTGTCTGTACGTTCTTCTCTCTCTCTCTGCTAGCCTCTCTCTCCCTTTCTGTACGTTCTTCTCTCTCTCTCTCTGCTAGCCTGTCTCCCCCTGTCTGCACGTTCTTCTCTCTCTCTCTCTGCTAGCCTGTCTCTCCCCTGTGTGCGTTCTTCTCTCTCTCTCTCTCTCTGCTAGCCTGTCTCTCTCCCTGTCTGTACGTTCTTCTCTCTCTCTCTGCTAGCCTGTCTCTCCCCCTGTCTGTACGTTCTTCTCTCTCTCTCTCTGCTAGCCTGTCTCTCCCCCTGTGTACGTTCTTCTCTCTCTCTCTCTCTGCTAGCCTGTCTCTCTCCCTGTCTGTACGTTCTTCTCTCTCTCTCTGCTAGCCTGTCTCTCCCCCTGTCTGTACGTTCTTCTCTCTCTCTCTCTGCTAGCCTGTCTCTCCCCCTGTCTGTACGTTCTTCTCTCTCTCTCTGCTAGCCTGTCTCCCCCTGTCTGCACGTTCTTCTCTCTCTCTCTCTGCTAGCCTGTCTCTCCCCCTGTGTACGTTCTTCTCTCTCTCTCTCTCTGCTAGCCTGTCTCTCTCCCTGTCTGTACGTTCTTCTCTCTCTCTCTGCTAGCCTGTCTCTCCCCCTGTCTGTACGTTCTTCTCTCTCTCTCTCTGCTAGCCTGTCTCTCTCCCTGTCTGTACGTTCTTCTCTCTCTCTTTGCTAGCCTGTCTCTCCCCCTGTCTGTACGTTCTTCTCTCTCTCTCTGCTAGCCTGTCTCTCTCCCTGTCTGTACGTTCTTCTCTCTCTCTCTGCTAGCCTGTCTCTCCCCCTGTCTGTACGTTCTTCTCTCTCTCTTTGCTAGCCCGTCTCTCCCCCTGTCTATACGTTCTTCTCTCTCTCTCTCTGCTAGCCTGTCTGTCTGTACGTCCTTCTCTCTCTCTCTGCTAGCCTGTCTCTCCCCCTGTCTGTACGTCCTTCTCTCTCTCTGCTAGCCTGTCTCTCTCCCTGTCTGTACGTCCTTCTCTCTCTCTGCTAGCCTGTCACTCCCCCTGTCTGTACGTCCTTCTCTCTCTCTCTCTGCTAGCCTGTCTCTCTCCCTGTCTGTACGTCCTTCTCTCTCTCTCTGCTAGCCTGTCTCTCTCCCTGTCTGTACGTCCTTCTCTCTCTCTGCTAGCCTGTCACTCCCCCTGTCTGTACGTCCTTCTCTCTCTCTCTGCTAGCCTGTCACTCCCCCTGTCTGTACGTTCTTCTCTCTCTCTGCTAGCCTGTCTCTCCCCCTGTCTGTACGTTCTTCTCTCTCTCTGCTAGCCTGTCACTCCCCCTGTCTGTACGTCCTTCTCTCTCTCTCTGCTAGCCTGTCTCTCTCCCTGTCTGTACACAAACACAAGGTTGGCATGTGAAAGAAAGCAACTGTAATACAGGACACAATAGGAAACTAGTGTCCGTGCGGGAAATTGCGCGCGCGCGTGTGTGTTGTGAGTGTGTGTGTGTGTGTGTGTTGGTGTTTGTGGTGTGTGGTGTGTGTATATGTCTGTATCGTCTGCACAACAGTCACTGAAGCGAGTTGAAATGGTAGAATTTGTTACAGACCACCACCTTGATATTTTCATCATCACTGAGACGTGAGAGACCACCATCTTGATATTTTCATCATCACTGACACGTGGCTTAAACAGCGAGGTGACGAGAGCGTGTGTGTCGATCTTACTCCAGTGGGCTACTGCCTGAAACCTTTGCCCCGCCCTACACGTGGTGGTGGTATTGCTATAATCTACAGATCATCACTTGCCAAGTACCTGTCTGTTACTACTGCCGTATCGTTCCCTCACACGTCTTTTGAATTTGTACAAGTCTCCTCTTCGGCTCCTCATTGCTCGATCCACCTGCTCTGCATCTACAGA
The DNA here is from genome assembly GCA_004794655.1 of Marisa cornuarietis. NCBI lineage: Eukaryota > Metazoa > Mollusca > Gastropoda > Architaenioglossa > Ampullariidae > Marisa > Marisa cornuarietis. The sequence continues at coordinate 109,648 of SMMW01000452.1, forward strand.
CCTCCTCCTAGTGCAAGGAACAAACTTACAGCCTCTACATTTTTCTCAGAATTCCATGATCTCTTGGATTATAGCAATGCACTAATTGGACCCGCAATTCTCCTCGGAGATGTTAATGTACACTTCGACAACAGTTCTCACCCTGACACTGTCAAACTGTCCGACATGCTGCACACCTTTCGTCTGGCATTCAGTACAAACTGTCTGTGCTGTGTTTTAATTTCTTTGCTGGCTCCTGTCCTGACTATTTCTCTGAACTTCTCATCCCTTACTCTCCGGCCAGACAACTCCGCTCTTCGTCTGACGACCGTATCCTAACTGTTCCTGTCACCAGAACAACAACATATGGTCACAGGACGTTTGGCTACTGTGCTGCAAAACAATGGAACTCTCTTCCTTTCCATATCCGCCATCTTCCTACAACTGAATCTTTCAAATCTGCACTGAAAACGCACCTCTTCCTTGAGACTTACTCCTAACACAGTCCACACAATGCTCGTCCTTCTTAACCCCGCCCCCTTCCCTCTTGCTACTTTACCCATCTTTCTCGCAGAATCACTATATTCTCTGTTCCTGTTATTTGGTGTCTTTTTGTATTTTCTATCTTTGTTTTCTGTTTGTCGTCAGTACTGTTGTTTATTCTTCCGTCCCCCGTGTTCTATCCATGTAGTCCACGTCTCTTCCTCGTTTTAAGCGTTAAGAGCATGCTGTCTGTGAGTGTCAATATGCGCTATACACATCTTCATTTATTATTATTATATATATGTGTGTATATGTGTGTATGTGTGTATGTACATGTATATATGTGTGTATATGTATATCTGTATGTCTATATGTGTGTATATGTACATGTGCATATGTGTGTATGTGTATATGTATGTGCGTATATATATTTGTGCGTGTATGTGTGTATATGCACATGTGTGTATATGTATATGTGTATTTGTACATGTGTATATGCATATGTGTACATGTGTCTATATGTATGTGTGTATATGCGTGGATGTGTGTATATGTACTTGTGTATATATGTGCTGATGGATGAGTTGAGTGCTAGATGCTCAGAGCCTCACTCCATGTGTTGAGTTGGTTGTCAGACAAGTTCGGACCCAGTTTATCTCCACATTATCGCTTGACGACAGATGTTGTCTTCACAAACCTTATCTGACAGCCCGCACCTCGCACGGCCTGACACATCACGTGACCGCTGGCTCTTAGGGTCTGTGGTCTGGACAGGGACCTACACGTCCTCGCAGTGTGCTGACGAGGTGTTTTCACCACCAAACATCCAGAGCCCGATACGCAAAGCCTTGTTTGTTTGTTTGTTTGTTTGTTTGTTTGTTTTATTAAAAGTGTTTCCTATCCGCCCTCCATCAGTAACAGTCTGTCACACAACCAGGTGTATCCTACACCAGCCAGTAGTGTTGTACCCACGGACCTTCATTACTGGATAAGCGACTCAGGTTCATGTCCGGTGTAAGTCTCGGCTTTCCGTTAGACAGGCCTCGTGCTTCCGGTTCTTTGTTTGCATACCTTAAATAAATTCTTAAAGTAGATGATTTGCAATCTATTCAATTGTTTCCAAAAAATCAAAAAGAATGGGTTTTAATTGTTAGTGGTAAAACAAGTCAACAGCATCTGTTGTGACCATCTAACATCCGGTGAAGATAACATCTGACATAAAGAATGAGAAGCAAGAGACGTGCTATCAGTCACGTGACTGTACAGGTTGGGTGGTTTTTATTTGTGTCCAGAGACTGTGTTTCCCTTTCTCCGGACTTGTAGCGAGCAGGAGGCGGACATGGCGAGTGGTGTGGGCGTCAGCAGATGGCACGAGCTCCAGATAGGCAGTCCGTGTCCTGGTCACAACGAGTATAAATAGTCGCATCTACAGCTCACTCTACTCTAGCTTGACTCCACTACGATATACACACGTCACTTCCATTGTCCGCAGCCATGTTGCTGAAGCTGGTGGTCGTCTGTCTGTCCTTGACCTGGGCACATGCTATCGTGTGCACGGAGGACATGTGTGTTGGCGTGCAATGTACGGCGGTGACGAAGGACAACTGTGACGGCAGGATCGCCATCAATGGCGGCTTCTGCGGTTGTTGCGACTTGTGCGTGAGGCAGCTAAGTATGTGATTTACCTGTATTCACCTGTCTGTCCAGGTCTCAGGCAGCTAAGTATGTGATTTACCTGTATTCACCTGTCTGTCCAGGTCTCAGGCAGCTAAGTATGTGATTTACCTATATTCACCTGTCTGTCCAGGTCTCAGGCAGCTAAGTATGTGATTTACCTATATTCACCTGTCTGTCCAGGTCTCAGGCAGCTAAGTATGTGATTTACCTATATTCACCTGTCTGTCCAGGTCTCAGGCAGCTAAGTATGTGATTTACCTATATTCACCTGTCTGTCCAGGTCTCAGGCAGCTAAGTATGTGATTTACCTGTATTCACCTGTCTGTACAGGTCTCAGGCAGCTAAGTATGGGATTTACCTGTATTCACCTTCTGTACAGGTGTCAGGCAGCTAAGTATGTGATTTACCTGTATTCACCTGTCTGTCCAGGTCTCAGGCAGCTAAGTATGTGATTTACCTGTATTCACCTGTCTGTCCAGGTCTCAGGCAGCTAAGTATGTGATTTACCTGTATTCACCTGTCTGTCCAGGTCTCAGGCAGCTAAGTATGTGATTTACCTGTATTCACCTGTCTGTACAGGTGTCAGGCAGCTAAGTATGTGATTTACCTGTACAGAAACATAAAGCAATATCCGGGGGGTCCGTGCAGTGAGTCATAACTATGGATACAAGACAGTTTTCCCTGATTTCTCCATTTTACCCCGTGCATGGTGACTTACCCTCGCTTCATAAATACGGGCTTGGGTATTGTATCCTGGAAGTAACCATGACAACAATTTGTAACTGAATAACTGAGTTTGTAACAAATAACTTTTAATAATATTTATTAAACAACACAAACAGCGTAGCACATCTGAGTGATTTAAATATGAGCACAATAGCATAGTCTCTATCAAATAATTACACAGCTTCCCGACATGGTTCACTAGACTTTCCTACTAGTGAATCACTATACCTTATTACTCTACTGGATCACTATACCTTAATACTATACTGGATCACCATACCTTCCTACTAGTGGATCACTATACTATTACTATACTGGATCACCATGCCTTCCTACTAGTGGATCACTATACCTTATTACTCTACTGGATCACTATACCTTAATACTATACTGGATCACCATGCCTTCCTACTAGTGGATAACTAAACCTTATTACTATACTGGATCACCATACCTTCCTACAAGTGGATCACTATACCTTCCTTCTAGTAGATCACTATACCTTTTTAGTAGTGGAACACTATACCTTCCTACTAGTAGTTCACTATTCCTTCCAACTAGTGGATCACTTAACCTTACTACTAGTGGAACACTATACCTGCCTACTAGGGAAACAATACCTTTCTACCATAGGAGAACACTATACTACTATAGTAGATCACTACACCTTCCTACTATAGTGGATCACTATACCTCCCTACTAGGTGAGCACTATACATTACTACTATAGTGGATTACCATACCTTTCTACTATAGTGGTTTACTATTCATTCCTACTATAGTGGATCACTATACTTTCATTCTATAGTGGTTTACTATACATTCGTACCATAGTGGATCACTATACCTTCCTACTGGTGGAAGACTATATCTTCCTTCTAGTGGAACACTACACTTTCCTACTATAGTGGATCACTATACTTTCATTCTATAGTGGTTTACTATACATTCGTACCATAGTGGATCACTATACCTTCCTTCTAGTGGAACGCTATATCTTCCTAATATAGTGGATCACTATACCTTCCTACTATAGTGGAACACTACCGCTTGCAGTTGTGGAACCACCATGTAACACTATAGGTCCATGTCACGTAACATTACAACTTCCTGTCATGTAACAACAGGTCTGTGTTGTGTACTATTCTTACAACTCTAGAGCTTTCCATCAGGTAACACTAACTGCAATACTACTGATTCCTAGTCTGTGACACTACAGTCTCTTGTGACACTACAGCTCTACGTCATGTGTCATACAACTCTAAGTCATGTAGATTCACGTCATGTGACACTATAGCTCTACCTCATATAACACTACTGCTCCACTTCATGTGACACTACAGCTCTACGTCATGTGTCATACAACTCTAAGTCATATAGATTCACGTCATGTGACACTACAGCTCTACCTCATATAACACTACTGCTCCACTTCATGTGACACTACAGCTCTACGTCATGTGTCATACAACTCTAAGTCTTATAGATTCACGTCATGTGACACTGCTTCCTTCACGTCATTTGACATGTCAGCATTACATCATATGCCACTACAGATCCTCGTCATATGACATGTTAGCTGTACATCACATGACACTATAGCTCCACGTCCAGATATCTTAGTATGAATGTGATTGTCGTCATCATCGTCATTCTTATCAGAGACTTTATCCAGTGGACTGTGTGTTGACAGAGAAGGGCGAGTCGTGTTGGGCGACTTTGCTGCGCGGGATGCCGGCTACCGTGGAGTGCGGCGCTGGTCTCGTCTGTAACACCGTCACCCGTACCTGTCAGGAGCTGCTGCTTAGCAAACGGGCAGGTGAGCTGGGCTCAGGGCTTTCAATCCATTATGTCTGCCTTCCCTTCACTCTTCTCGCTCCGTGTTTCTTCCCTTCTGTTGTCTCTCCCTCCTTCTCTCTCTCTCCCTCCTTCTCTCTCTCCCTCCTTCTCTCTCTCTGTCTGACGGACCAAGGATGGTAACTGAGATGGACCACCATCTCGCGCGGAAACAGATCACTTTCACCATCTGTCGCTATCTTCCTTTCTTTCCTCCCCAGACTATAACAAAAAAGAAAGACAACTATGAGTGAGTTCCCCTCACTTCACAAGCTATGAGTTAGCTCCCCTCACTGAGCTCCAGTAGCGAGTTTGTGGCGCCGCTACTCACCACGTGTAACTACTCGCTTATACTGTGGAAGATGTATGTTAAGAGACTCTAAAGAACTAAGGCAATAATTATATACAAGCGCCAGGGATTTATACAAGTATTAAACAGTACAAATATATTTAATAAGCCTTATTAGCACTAAAGGAGTCAAACTAAAATGACAGTAAAATAGCCTTATTGCGCCCTTTGAGAAATTAGCCGAAGTGAGCTCCATGGCCAGCAGCCTCTATGTGACTAACCTCAGCGGTGGTCAGTGGTCAGTGGCACAGGCCAAGTGGAGGCCAACTGTCGCAAACACACTTGAGGCTGAAGGCGAGCTTCCAGACAAACCTTCTCTGTTACATGAAAATATATTTCAGTTTTATGAGACAACACTTTCAGTGTCAGTCCAGTTAGTTTGAAACTTTCCTGATTCCTCTCTGTGAAAATAAATAGCTGTATCAAAGCAAACTTCACAAGTCACATACTTCACAAGTGAGTTTCTAGAAGGTTAATAAATGTCCTGCTTCCGTGCATCAGGAGAGAGAAAGCGGAAGCTGCTTGTTCTCGTCTCAAAACTTCCCCCACACCAGACGACACACCTGTCAGCCCTTCTCTACTGCACGCGGTTGGAGTCGGCTGTCTATCCACGGACATGTAGAATATACATCTGGTGTCTATCCACAGACATATATGTAGAATATACATCTGGTGTCTATCCACGAACATGTAGTATATACATCTGGTGTCTATCCACAGACATGTAGAATATACATCTGGTGTCTATCCACAGACATGTAGAATATACATCTGGTGTCTATCCATGGACATGTAGAATATACATCTGGTGTCTATCCACGAACATGTAGAATATACATCTGGTGTCTATCCACGAACATGTAGAATATACATCTGGTGTCTATCCATGGACATGTAGAATATACATCTGGTGTCTATCCACGAGCATGTAGAATATACATCTGGTGTCTATCCACGAACATGTAGAATATACATCTGGTGTCTATCCTCAGACATGTAGAATATACATCTGGTGTCTATCCACAGACATATATGTAGAATATACATCTGGTGTCAATCCACAGACATGTAGAATATACATCTGGTGTTTATCCACAGACATGTAGAATCTACATCTGGTGTCTATCCACGAACATGTAGAATATACATCTGGTGTCTATCCACGGACATGTAGAATATACATCTGGCGTCTATCCACGGACATGTAGAATATACATCTGGTGTCTATCCACAGACATGTAGAATATACATCTGGTGTTTATCCACAGATATGTAGAATATACATCTGGTGTCTATCCACGAACATGTAGAATATACATCTGGTGTCTATCCACGAACATGTAGAATATACATCTGGTGTCTATCCACAGACATGTAGAATATACATCTGGTGTCTATCCACGAACATGTAGAATATACATCTGGTGTCTATCCACGGACATGTAGAATATACATCTGGTGTCTATCCACGGACATGTAGAATATACATCTGGTGTCTATCCACGAACATGTAGAATATACATCTGGTGTCTATCCACAGACATGTAGAATATACATTTGGTGTCTATCCACGGACATGTAGAATATACATCTGGTGTCTATCCACAGACATGTAGAATATACATCTGGTGTCTATCCACAGACATGTAGAATATACATCTGGTGTCTATCCACAGACATGTAGAATATACATCTGGTGTCTATCCACGAACATGTAGAATATACATCTGGTGTCTATCCATGGACATGTAGAATATACATCTGGTGTCTATCCATGGACATGTAGAATATACATCTGGTGTCTATCCACAGACATGTAGAATATACATCTGGTGTCTATCAGTGTCTAGAGCAGCCATGTCACACGGAGGGCCCCCCGAGGGCCGCATGGGTCACATCTTTACACAGGTGTAAGGTGGCCTTACAAAGGGCCGCATGTTTGACATGTCTGGTCCAGAGTCTCTGGCTTGACACATTCCAACACGAAACTGTGACTGTAGCCAACAAGGAGATCGTGACTGTAGCCAACAGGAAACTGTGACTGTAGCCAGTGACAGCTTTGATGAGTTACAATATTTGTTCTTTTCTCCCTGACAGCGCCTCAGACCTGCCTGGAGCGCGTGCAGGAGCTGCAGTCCGGCGCCCATCTTCTCGGACAGTTCATCCCCACCTGCGCCCAGGACGGCACCTACGCCGCCCGCCAGTGTCACGGCTCCGTGTGAGTTGACCTCATAGTCACGTGACACCCACTTCCTTGTCCTCGTGCCATCTGCCAATCATTTACCTTGTTTGTCTTGTGCTTCTGTACTTTCCGCCAATAGATCACAGCTGACATTAATGTGTGTGTGTGTGTGTGTGTGTGTGTGTGTGTGTGTGTGTGTGTGTGTGAATTTCAGATGCTTCTGTGTGGACCAGAAGGGAGCTAAAATTCCTGATTACTCCTCTCCCATTGGACAAGCAGCGGACATGAACTGTCGTGAGTGTCGTTGGTGTATTTTGTTGATGTGCTTAAGGTCTTCATACATGGAGTGAGTCACTGAGTAGATACATACACTCACACGTGTGCACGGACTGTGTGTGTACATATATGGCGAGTGAACATTCGTTGTGTGTACACACACAGTGTGAACATTGACTTGTGACAATGATTGAAAGTCAAGAGTTAAAGCCACGTGTGAGGTCACGTGGTGTGTGGTGGTAGCCCAGTCGTCTGCCTGCTTGTGGATGTGAAAAGTTTTGTTAAAGTCACTTGTTGTCTGCGTGAAAGTTGTAGCCGAGTCGTCTGCTACTTGCTTGTTGATGTGATGCTCCCCTTCCTTGCCCTCAACGACAACCACATTATTTTGTTCGCACTGAAGGCATCGCGTCAGTTAGTCAGCGCATGCGCAGTACACACTCGTTGGTAGGAGGTTCAGTCAGCCCCTTGGTTGGCTTTACCGACACGTGCAAAGGTACAGATAAGTGGCCAAGACCACTGTAATGTCACAACTGTCACCACTGTAATGTTACAACTGTCACCACTGTAATGTCACAACTGTCACAACTGTCACCACTGTAATGTCACAACTGTCACCACTCTAATGTCATAACTGTCACAACTGTCACAACGATACATTTTAAAAATGCAGGTGAATATTTAGTGTTACTTGCTTTCCCAAGTGTTGAAGGCCGAAAAACTCGAAAAATGAAATTATGGTTGCACGCGTGTCTGTGTGACTGTGTTATACCACTGTGTCTGTGTGACTGTATTATACCACTGTGTCTGTGTGACTGTATTATACCACTGTGTCTGTGTGACCATGTTATACCACTGTGTCTGTGTGACCATTATATACCAGTGTCTGTGTGACTGTGTTATACCACCACTGTGTCTGTGTGACCGTGTTATACCACTGTGTCTGTGTGACGGTGTTACAGAGTGTGCACGTGACCAGTACGCCTACCTACAGACGGGGCTCATCGGCAAGTTGTTCTCGTGCGCCGACAACGGCAACTACCTGAAGTACGGGTGCACAGGCTCCGTGTGTTACTGCACCGACTCCCTGGGCCAGCAGTTGGCCGACTCGCCCACCGTCAACATCGGCGACTTGGCCACCCTCAACTGCTAGGGAGCGCCATCTGGTGTGGGTATATGAAATACATCCAAAGTCAAATACAAAATATTTGTATCGATCTTTTCTCAGGACATTGTTTTTTCTGCCAACGACAACATGAAAAGATCACGTGACATAAAACATTATGACAGGATATGAAAACACAATCTGACTACATCCACTTCATTCACACTGGCACGCACAGCCTCTCTCACACGTATTAAACATCTATACACATCTATATTATAATGTGAAATAGGAAAACATACAGACGACTATAACATTGACATCAGTTCAAATGTAATCATGTAAGTGGGCTCACCGGGGCAAGCAGTATGGCCACCTGTAGACACCTGCGTCTTGTATCTACAAATAGACTGGGTTTGTACTGAAATAAACAAGAGATGGTCCCCGCACTCTCCATTGTGTGTGAGACAGATTCGCCTCATTAACCCATGGTCCCCGCACTCTCCATTGTGTGTGAGACAGATTCGCCTCATTAACCCATGGTCCCCGCACTCTCTCTTGTTTGTAGGGCCCGCACTCTATGTTTGTAAGACAGATTCGCCTAATTAACAAAATGTCCCGGTCATCTCTCTTCCTGAGGCTTCCCGATGTACCCGATGTAGCCCTGACATATGTTGTTGACGTCTGTCAGTATATTGTAATGTTAAACGGGGTGTGCTTGGAGAGCATTAGATAATAATAATAATAATAATACATAACAACTCTTCATCCTACTTCTCCTCTAATGATGAAATAAAAATTGTCCTTGTGAACCGCTGTCGTGGTTTCCCTATCAGCTCCGCGTCTTGTTTCCTGCTGATATTACAAGTGTATTTAAAGACGGACTTGGGGTGTGCATGATACATGTATCTTTATTAATATTATTGTCTCACAACGTCCACAAACTCTTGTGAAAGCTTCCTTCATTAACTGTTGCCCCATGTGTACCCCCGAAGGCCGCCTGTCAGCAGTAGGAGGTTGTCAGCCGATGTAAGCATCAGTGATGGAGAGGCACAAGGATGCAACACGTCTGTTGTCTACCTGCAGCCTCACACAATACCAGCAGTTTCTCTCCTTTCTTATTGTGGGGGATGTTAAATATGTTGACATTTCATATCAGGTGATGTGAAGACCGTTACTATTTCACATATCAGGTGATGTGAAGACCGTTACTATTTCACATATCAGGTGATGTGAAGAACGTTACTATTTCACATTTCAGGTGATGTGAAGAACGTTACTATTTCACATTTCAGGTGATGTGAAGAACGTTACTATTTCACATTTCAGGTGATGTGAAGAACGTTACTATTTCACATATCAGGTGATGTGAAGAACGTTACTATTTCACATTTCAGGTGATGTGATGAACGTTACTATTTCACATATCAGGTGATGTGAAGACCGTTACTATTTCACATATCAGGTGATGTGATGAACGTTACTATTTCACATTTCAGGTGATGTGAAGAACGTTACTATTTCACATTTCAGGTGATGTGATGACAGATTCTTTCACAGCAGCTGTATGACTTCAAGCAAGTGTCAGTGTTAACACCTACACACACAGGTGTCATGTACTCACACAGGAAGCACACTTGTCCAGACATACAAGTGTCATGTACTCAGTCTATTGTCCATACACAAGCTATGTACTCAATGAACTGTTCGTACATAATGATTGTATTCAATTGATTGCACATCCATAAATAAGTGATATGTTCATCCATTGTCTATCACAGAAGAATGATAGAACTGTCTTTGACTACAGGGGCTGCATCAATTTTCTATTAAAAAAGGAAAAGAAAATCGCATTCATAGTTTGTTTTGATCTCCAATTCTTTTTCCAAGTTTGGCTTTTGTGCCATTTTTATGATGTTGGTTATGTTTGAACTGTTGGTAGTCTGTGGAGGTGCCTTGATGTGTGATAAGCAAAGACTTCATTTGATTTTATTGTTGGTAATTGTTCATGGCTCCATGTTGTTTGTTAGCTAAGTGTTCATGGCGACTTTACTGCTCTTTCTCTCTAAGTGTTCATTGTGACTTTACTGCTCTTTGTCTCTAAGTGTTCATTGTGACTTTACTGCTCTTTCTCTCTAAGTGTTCATGGTAACTTTACTGCTTTTTCTCTCTAAGTGTTCATGGTGACTTTACTGCTCTTTCTCTCTAAGTGTTCATTGTGACTTTACTGCTCTTTCTCTCTAAGTGTTCATGATGACTTTACTGCTCTTTCTCTCTAAGTGTTCATTGTGACTTTACTGCTCTTTCTCTCTAAGTGTTCATTGTGACTTTACTGCTCTTTCTCTCTAAGTGTTCATGGTGACTTTACTGCTCTTTCTCTCTAAGTGTTCATTGTGACTTTACTGCTCTTTCTCTCTAAGTGTTCATTGTGACTTTACTGCTCTTTCTCTCTAAGTGTTCATGGTGACTTTACTGCTCTTTCTCTCTAAGTGTTCATGGTGACTTTACTGCTCTTTGTCTCTAAGTGTTCATGGTGACTTTACTGCTCTTTCTCTCCAATGAATATTTCTGCTTCAAGTAACACAAGGACTTGACAGGTAATAAGAGGAGAGACCTGTTACAAGATAATTTACCTTCATTGGAGATTTGTAAACATAAGACCAACATATACATGTTCCTTCTCTTTCCTGACACACACACACACACACACACACACACACACACACACACACACTTGCCGTTCCTGGCATATAAGACGAGAGACCTGTTACAAATTAATTGACGGTTACTGTGGAGTTTCTAAACTCAAGACCAACATACACTTGTTCTCTCTCTTTTCTGACACATTCACGTACACACGCAAACACTCACCCACCCACACATACATAATATCAACAATATACTGACACATTAACACACACACACACACACACACACACTGACACGCATGCCGCCACACGTGCCGCTGCTGACAGTTGTTCCCCGTGAAGACCAGGTAGAGAGAGTTTAAGTACAGGTGCACTCCTCAATTGTATGAAGATGACAAAGTTTGTGAAATATTTTAAAATCGCCTCCACGCGCAGGCTGAAGCGTGAGAAATGAGCAGGTTACACGTGCAGAGTCGTTACAATGTGTAGAGGACACATAGATAACCGAGAACATTTTAAGTAACCAGACTTTGACACATTTCCTCAGCTAAACTTTCTTCAGGGTGAGTCACTTCTGCTACATATCCTGCTCATTACTGAGGACATGTCATGATTCCTGAAAACATGTTACTCATTATTATGTTACTCATTACTGAGAACATGTTACTGATTCCTGAAAACATGTTACTCATTATTATGTTACTCATTACTGAAGACGTGTGGCTATTTCCTGAACACATATTACTAAGACATGGAAACATGCTACTAGTAATGTGTCGTTGGTGAGAGGTGTGATCATCATGTCACTGACATAATGCCAGGTATCACAGTTATTTGCTGTATTGTCCCCTGTGTTCTGTGTCTACTTAGTCCACGTCTCTTCCTCGTGTTAAGCGCTAAGAGCATGCTCTCTATGAGTGTGAATATGCGCTACAAACATCTTCACTATTATTATTATTATTATTGTTTGATTAAGCTTACATTTTATAAGGACTAGTGTGGAAGAACGAGAGAGCGTGAATGACGTCAGGTGTTCGGAAGACGTGTATGATGATGTAAAAATGAAGGAAATGACGTAAGAGAGAGCGCGAGCGGGGGGTCAGTAGTCAGTTAGGAGTAGGAAGAGGTTTAGGAAGAGAAACATCTCGTAGGGTAGGGATAAGGAAGAAGTATTAGTGGAGTAGGGCCAGTAGGAATTAGTAGAGTGAATTTAATGAGTAGGAATTAGTAGAGTGAATTTAATGAGTAGGAATTAGTAGAGTGAGTTTAATGAGTAGGAATTAGTAGAGTGAATTTAATGAGTAGGAATTAGTAGAGTGAGTTTAATGAGTAGGAATTAGTAGAGTGAATTTAATGAGTAGGAATTAGTAGAGTGAGTTTAATGAGTAGGAATTAGTTGAGTGAGTTTAATGAGTAGGAATTAGTAGAGTGAATTTAATGAGTAGGAATTAGTAGAGTGAATTTAATGAGTAGGGCTTTAGGCATTCTTTTAGACATACAGACCAGGAAAGACTTAAATGGTAGGAATTTTGTTATTTTAAAATAATCTAGGTGTACGAATCGGTTAATAACGGACTTTTCATTTGTGTATTTTCCTTGTTCTCTTCTTATATTTATAGTTAGTAAAGCAGAGAGATTCGTTAGACAAGTCATTCTTTTCTTTTAATTAGTGTGAAAGAAGACGTGTTTGTCAGACTCCGTGTGTGTGTTGAATGGACTGAGTGACTGATACACTGCGCGGTGGTCGTGACACATGGCGATCCTTGGACACACAAGAGTGTGGCTGAACTTTATACCTTTCCTTAGGAGTAGCATGAGCTGCCAGGTAACCGGGGAGCTGAGGGTTTTCTACCTCACCTGTGGGTGACTTCAACTGCCTGACATCTTGTGGAGCTAGAAAGCAAGCCGATAGTTTCCGTCCTGCAAGAGAGAGCGAAAGAAGATCAAGAAGAAGAAAAAAGACAGGAAAGAAGACAGGAGAGGAAGTGATAGATAGCAGCTTCTCGCTCTCCTGGGCTATCTGTGTGTGTGTGTGTGTGTGTGTGTGTGTGTTGATGTTTGTTTGTGTGTGTCGCGGTCACGCCCCCCGGAGCCGCTGGGAAGCACAAACGCAGCCACTCACTCAGCCGCCACGCTCACACACTCGCTCAATCGGCCAGGGGTGGGACCGGACGTGCCTATCGAACTATGGATGAGCGTAGACCAAAACAAAGACAGAGGACCAGTACAAACAAATTTATTATACACAGAAGAAAAAACAAAATAAAATAAAGAAAAAACAAAAGAGGAGCACAGATAAAACTAATGTAACGCCTGTGCGTGCCCAAGCACCCACATATACGTAGCAGAAAAACACCCCGAGCAAAAGGTGGGGGGGTACCCACACACACACACACACAAAGGGTGGAACACACAAAACAAAAAGGGGATGGAGTGATGCAGGGGACACAACACTGCACACGCCGCAGCGTAGCCCTGGGGAGCAACTGCCCGTCACAATGTTCACTGTCCTGTGGCTCGCCTGTCCTGCGCAACGCTCCAGCGCTGGCCCACCTGAGAGAGGGGAGGGGTGTAGCAGGGGACACGACACCCGCACACACTGCGGTATAGTAGTGGAGGAGCAGACTGTCTCACAGCACAGGCTCCCTCCCTCCTCCGGTCTGTCCAGCACACCTCTGCAGGTCTGAAACCCGAGCAGCCCAGTGGTCACATGGGCTCCCGCGCGCAGCTCCGTCCGCCTGCAACTCCTGAGGAGGGCTTGGTCGTCCCGGGGACGCAGCCGAGTCACGTGCCCAAGAGTCGGCGATGAGGGAGACAAAAGCGATGATCCGATGACTGTGTTATGAAGAGTAAAGAGGGGATTTGGCAGGGGGGGGGGCGTTCTCAAGAGGACGTGAAGATGAAGATAATGACGAAAACGACGATAATGACGAATACGAATAAGAAGAATAGGAGCCTGTGGAGGAAACATAGCAAACCTCCATCAGCATGTGGTTAAAACAAAGCTTCCTCTCTAAGCCCCGCTCTCAGCTACGGGCTCTCACACAACAGTACATTCTAGAATACATTTCTCAAAATGAGCTGATCCCAACAACAATAACAACAACAAAGATACAGTCGCACACAAGCGCCGCGACTCGCGGATCAGCAAACAGAAAACAGCAAACTACCTCCCGCACACCGAGCACACCCAAAATAATAGACATCCAACAGCAATGCACACACAACATTCTGCCTGCTTTCACGCAAACCCACATCCGCAGCCCTGAACCCCTAAGAACTAGATGGTGCGGAACCAAAAAAAAACGAACACTCACCCAAACGGCTCGTGAAGAGTCGATCGGTCGATCTGGTCAAACCATAAAGAGCTGGCTGGCAAGGCCCCGGTCTACCGGCACGTCCGGCACTGACCGATACCGAAGAAAACTCCCTCGGACCCAAAAACGCGCCACAAACTGCCCGCGCGGGGAGAGGGTGGCAAAAGGTAAGAGAGGAGGGGGGATGACACCCGGCCCCGAACATACCTGCCGATGACCCTGCGAGCAACTGACGCGTGAAGATGACGCTGCGAGCCTCGCGCGGGTCTGAGCCCTGAGGTCCGCGGGGCGGACAGGGTAGCAGAGAAATGACCTGTCGCCTGATGCGACATGGCCCCCCCCCACCCCTCGTCCGTCCGCGTACCCCCAAGACAGGCCAGCAGAAATCGAGTAAGACAGGAAAACTGAAATGAAAATCGCAGACACGCGACAGTGTGTGTGTGTGTGTGCACACGCGTGAGTGTGTGTGTGTTGATGTTTGTGTGTGTGTTGATGTTTGTTTGTGTGTGTGTGTTGATGTTTGTGTGTGTGTGCATGCGTGAGTGTGTGTGTTGATGTTTGTGTGTGTGTGTTGATGTTTGTTTGTGTGTGTGTGTGTGCACACGTGTGTGTGTGTGTGTTGATGTTTGTGTGTGTGTGTGTTGATGTTTGTTTGTATGTGTGTGTTGATGTTTGTGTGTGTGTGCACACGCGTGAGTGTGTGTGTGTTGATGTTTGTGTGTGTGTGCACACGCGTGAGTGTGTGTGTTGATGTTTGTGTGTGTGTGTTGATGTTTGTGTGTGTGTGTGCACACGCGTGAGTGTGTGTGTTGATGTTTGTGTGTGTGTTGATGTTTGTGTGTGTGTGTGTGTGTGTGTGTGTGTGCACACGCGTGAGTGTGTGTGTTGATGTTTGTGTGTGTGTGTGTTGATGTTTGTTTTTGTGTGTGTGTGTTGATGTTTGTGTGTGTGTGTGTTGATGTTTGTGTGTGTGTGTTTGTGTGTTTTAATGCCCACGATTTGATGGCGAGCTTGTGTACATGATGCTGACATTGTCTTGTCATGTGACTACCGTATCACGTGGTGCCTGTAGTGGAGACTGTAGCCTCCTATCTCGTGCATGCTGTGGCACTCCCACACCTTATCTCGCTGACCCCAGATGTCGCACAAAGTTCTGTGCCGACGATACCACTCACTGTTTTTGTTTTAAATGATTGCGAAGACGAAAGTGGTTGGCCCGACAAGTGTAGCCATGATACAGGAGGTCAGGCCGCACGCGCCACGACAGCAGCCACCATGAGTGATGCTGATTCAGTCAAGATAAATACAGACATTGTCATTTGACTCAGATGTCGTTGATAGAAATACTGACAGATGATTTGCTAGATGACATTGAGAGAAATATTAACAAATGATTTGATAGATGATTTGCTAGATGACAGTGAGAGCAATACTGACAGATGATTTGCTAGATGACAGTGAGAGCAATACTGACAGATGATTTGCTAGATGACAGTGAGAGCAATACTGACAGATGATTTGCTAGATGACAGTGAGAGCAATACTGACAGATGATTTGCTAGATGACAGTGAGAGCAATACTGACAGATGATTTGCTAGATGACAGTGAGAGCAATACTGACAGATGATTTGCTAGATGACAGTGAGAGCAATACTGACAGATGATTTGCTAGATGACAGTGAGAGCAATACTGACAGATGATTTGCTAGATGACAGTGAGAGCAATACTGACAGATGATTTGCTAGATGACAGTGAGAGCAATACTGACAGATGATTTGCTAGATGACAGTGAGAGCAATACTGACAGATGATTTGCTAGATGACAGTGAGAGCAATATGGATGACGCACGACAGAAGATATTTATGAATACAAAGGTGGCAGGTCACACAAGACACCGAGAGATACATAGACCATGCTACAACAAACATTGATGGCTACGTGGGGCCGCACGGTGCAGAAGACATATTGATGGACATGTTGATGACACATCACACAAGACTGGTAGATACGTAGATCATAGGTCAAGGACGTTTGCTGAAGACAAAAGTCTCGTGTCCCACAAAACATCGATGAGAGACCAGCTCGGTGTGCAGCCCCGCCACAGACACAAACAACAACATGGACAACATGGACAACAGTTACTAAGTAGGAATGTTCTCTACACAAAACATCGCTCTGTCAACAACTAGAGTGGTGTAAACCTGCTCCACAAATAATGTTGTGTAAATAAAAGCTAAGACTAGCTAGCTAGGATAGCTATAGCCTGCTATAACAATGTTGTGTAAATAAAAGCTAAGACTAGCTAGCTAGGATAGCTATAGCCTGCTATAACAATGTTGTGTAAATAAAAGCTAAGACTAGCTAGCTAGGATAGCTATAGCCTGCTATAACAATGTTGTGTAAATAAAAGCTAAGACTAGCTAGGATAGCTATAGCCTGCTATAACAATGTTGTGTAAATAAAAGCTTAGACTAGCTAGGATAGCTATAGCCTGCTATAACAATGTTGTGTAAATAAAAGCTAAGACTAGCTAGCTAGGATAGCTATAGCCTGCTATAACAATGTTGTGTAAATAAAAGCTAAGACTAGCTAGCTAGGATAGCTATAGCCTGCTATAAAAATGTTGTGTAAATAAAAGCTAAGACTAGCTAGGATAGCTATAGCCTGCTATAACAATGTTGTGTAAATAAAAGCTTAGACTAGCTAGGATAGCTATAGCCTGCTATAACAATGTTGTGTAAATAAAAGCTAACACTAGCTAGCTAGGATAGCTATAGCCTGCTATACAATGTTGTAATGTGTAAATAAAAGCTAAGACTAGCTAGGATAGCTATAGCCTGCTATAACAATGTTGTGTAAATAAAAGCTAAGACTAGCTAGCTAGGATAGCTATAGCCTGCTATAACAGTGTTGTGTTAATAAAAGCTAAGACTAGCTAGGATAGCTATAGTCTGCTATAACAATGTTGTGTAAATAAAAGCTGACTAGCTAGGATAGCTATAGCCTGCTATAACAATGTTGTGTTAATAAAAGCTAAGACTAGCTAGGATGGCTATAGTCTGCTATAACACGCACACAGACAGAAGGCAGCAGAATAAACAAGTTTGCTCCACTGTCACATGAAGTTGAGAAGCAGGCCCTGCTGTCGGCACCCTGTGCTTTGTCTATATGTACACAAGGTGTCTTTGACTCGTTACAAGTCAGTGTGTTTGACATTACACATTACACACGCCACCAGATGGCGTCATTCTACAAAGATAAGCGCCGCAGTTTCTAACCCCAACAGCGCCCCAAGCCTATATATAGCAGCATGGAGGTAGGCAACCCCCGACCGACTGAAACCTACGCGACAAAGAAGTGAGTGAGTTGGGATGAAGATGCTGGTAAATATTCTCATTTTCTCCCTGGCCGTGACCTATACCCAAGCCATCGCCTGCACATCCGGGGTCTGCTCGCTGGTGCGCTGTGCGGCGGTGACGGAGGACAACTGTGTCGGGAGGGTCGCCATCAACGGCGGCTTCTGTGGTTGTTGCGACCTGTGCGTCAGGCAGCTAAGTATGCGACATACCTGTACTCACCTGTCTGTTCTAGTGTCGAGCAGTTAAGTATGTGACATACCTGTACTCACCTGTCTGTTCTAGTGTCGAGCAGCTAAGTATGTGACATACCTGTACTCACCTGTCTGTTCTAGTGTCGAGCAGCTAAGTATGTGACATACCTGTACTCACCTGTCTGTTCTAGTGTCGAGCAGCTCGGTATGTGGCTGACCTGTGTTACCTAAATACATATCACGTGTCATATAGTAACAGTCGAAATGAGTGGAGTTACTATGTGGCTGACCTGTGTTACCTAAATACATATCACGTGTTATATAGTAACAGTCGAAATGAGTGGATCTACTGTAGATACGAGGGATGGTCCACTTCCGCCCGGACTTGGCAATAATAAGAACCCGAAATTCTTTAAACATTTTCCCCTTAGTCTTCAACTCTTTTAAACTTGTTTCAACATAGTCGCCGCCAGTTATTATACATTTTTCCTGCCCTAAGGATCTAGTTTTAAAACACTCCAAACACGCCGATTTTGGCATCAGATTCAGGTGTTCCCTCGCCCCAGACTTGACTTCCTCTCGAGTTTCGAAGTTCACTCCCCGCGGGGGTTCTTTCTGCTTCGAGAACAACCAAAACTTGCACAGGGCAAAGTCTGGTGAGTAGGGAGGGGGCTTCAAAAATACCTGACTGCACCCAGCGAGCTGACTTGTTAAAACCCAAATCACGACGAATGATCCTGTGAAGACTTGTAGAAAGAATTCCCAGCTCCATCTCCATCCTCCTGATGGTCACACGGCCATCACTTTCCAGGAATTCGCAAACTTTGTCGACATTGTGTGGGTCTCTGGACATCTTAGGCCTTAGTTCACGATGTTCGTCATCACAGGTAAATCGCCGACACCAGTCTGTGACAGTCGTTCTTTCAACTCCTGCAAACTGTCAACAGCCCGAGAGCCACCCTGAGAGTGGTTCAACATGATCACTCCAAAGTCACGGCACTGGTGGATCACTCGGTGGAGCCTGCATCGACTTTCATTCTCTTCATCCTGCGAAAACACGGAGGGAAAATTATGAGAAAAATGTGGAAACACCCTGAAGAGTCCCTCTATCGAGTTCACGTGGTCTACACTCGCTGAAAGCGCGCGAAATACTGAAGTGCGGGAGGAAGTGGAACATCCCTCGTGTACATAAAGTTGGACATAGTTTTCAAATTAACAAAATATCGGTAAAGAAAATGTTTTCGTGTGATCAGAAAGAGCGACTCATTTACAGTTTGCGTGCTACTAGAGAAAGGGAGCTGTGTATTAAAATTACGGCTCCTCTCAACACAGGAACGAGTTTTGTACCGAGAATGACTTTACTGTCACGTGACCAGAGACGAGGGAGGTAAGGTAACGGAGCTGGATTACGGTTACTTGTGGAGAGAGGAAGCCTAGTGGCTTCATGAGGTCACGGTTATTTATGACTAAGAATAGACGAGGGGTTTATTAAAAGTTATTTTATTTGTGGCTAGAGAAAGGCGAGTCGTGTATCGAGGCCTTTTTGCTGGGGCTGTCCATGCCGGCCAGTTCCGAGTGTGGCGCTGGTCTCACCTGTAACTCCCAGACCCACATCTGTGAGGAGCTGCTGCTTAGCAAGAGGACAGGTGAGCTGTGCATGTCATCCTGACAAGTAAAGGAGAACTAAAAGAAAACGATGATGATGATGATGATGCAATATTTGTTCTTTTCTCCCTGACAGCGCCTCAGACCTGCCTGGAGCGCGTGCAGGAGCTGCAGTCCGGCGCCCATCTTCTCGGACAGTTCATCCCCACCTGCGCCCAGGACGGCACCTACGCCGCCCGCCAGTGTCACGGCTCCGTGTGAGTTGATCTCTGCTTTGTGTCACAGCTATTGCCACGTGTCGGGTGTCATGTGACTTGTGTCAGGACGCCTCGTGTCTTGTGAGATGACGTCACAGTCATGCGTCTTGCATCAGGGCTGCGTGTAGTTGACGACATTGACAGGTGTCCAGCGTCGGTGGTTTTCCTGGGACCATAATATTATCGGCTCAGCCATATCGACCTCCCGCCTGAATTGAATCGACATCCGCCATGATGATATCGACCTCCGCCATGACGATATCGACCTCCGCCATGACAATATCGGTTCCCGCCATGACAACATCGACCCCCGCCATGACAATATCGGTTCCCGCCATGACAATATCGACCCCACCATGACAATATCGACCCCCGCCATGACAATATCGGTTCCCGCCATGACAACATCGACCCCACCATGACAATATCGACCCCCGCCATGACAATATCGGTTCCCGCCATGACAATATCGACCCCAGCCATGACGGCATCGCCCCCCGCCATGACGATATCGACCCCCACCATGACGATATCGACCCCCGCCATGACGGTATTGACCCCCGCCATGACGATATCGACCCCCGCCATGACGATATCGACCCCGCCATGACGATATCGACCCCGCCATGACGGTATTGACCCCGCCATGACGATATCGACCCCCGCCATGACGATATCGACCCCCGCCATGATGAAATCGACCCCCGCCATGACGATATCGACCCCCGCCATGATGAAATCGACTTCCGCCATGACAATATTGACCTCCTCCATGACAATATCACCTCCGCAATGATGATATCGACTATCCTCCCCATGGAAATATCTACTACCCCTTCATGATAATATAGACTCCTGCCATGATAACATTAACTACTCCATGACAATATCCCAACGTCCAATGTGGAATCTCTCTTGACGAGACTAGATGAATGCTAGAGCAGCGCCATCTGTTTGACTGTAATGGAACATGTACATGTACATTTAATATCAACCTGAAAACTAGAGAATAAATGAAGACAAAAGTTTCTTAAAAACTGTTTAGAGAGAAGATCACCTTTATGCGCCATTGTGAGATTTATTGTGTAAATATGTGTTGCCAAGCGGCCATATTGTTTAGTAAGATGGTTAATGTGTTCAAACAACACTGTGGATGTCTGTTTGTACTGTTTGACGTTATTACCTTCTCCTGTCAGTGGTGCTCCACTCGTCGTTTGGGCCTTAGTCGACTTCACTTTGGTGTTGGGACGATGTGCTCGACATTTTGAGGACGATGTGGCTCGGGGTCCAAAAGACTTAGTGTCTGTCTTCCTCCTTTGTGTGATAGTGCACGTGCGGTATATGTGTGTGTGTGATAGTGCATAGTGCACGTGCGGTGTGTATGTGTGTGTGTGATAGTGCATAGTGCACGTGCGGTGTGTATGTGTGTGTGTGATAGTGCATAGTGCACGTGCGGTATGTGTGTGTGTGCGTGTGTAAGCGGTGGACATTTGTCAGCACTTGACCGTGTCTATGTACAGGTAGACGATGTTACTTACATTGTATATTTGTCAACACTTGACCGTGTCTATGTACAGGTAGGCGATGTTACTTACATTGTATATTAGTCAGCACTGTACCGTGTCTATGTACAGGTAGACGATGTTACTTACATTGTATATTAGTCAGCACTTGACCGTGTCTATGTACAGGTAGACGATGTTACTTACATTGTATATTTGTCAACACTTGACCGTGTCTATGTACAGGTAGGCGATGTTACTTACATTGTATATTTGTCAGCACTTGACCGTGTCTATGTACAGGTAGACGATGTTACTTACATAGTATTAGTCAACACTTGACCGTGTCTATGTACAGGTAGGCGATGTTACTTACATTGTATATTAGTCAGCACTTGACCGTGTCTATGTACAGGTAGACGATGTTACTTACATTGTATATTTGTCAACACTTGACCGTGTCTATGTACAGGTAGGCGATGTTACTTACATTGTATACTAGTCAACACTGTACCGTGTCTATGTACAGGTAGACGATGTTACTTACATTGTATATTAGTCAGCACTTGACCGTGTTTATGTACAGGTAGGCGATGTTACTTACATTGTATATTAGTCAGCACTTGACCGTGTCTATGTACAGGTAGGCGATGTTACTCACATTGTATATTAGTCAGCACTTGACCGTGTCTATGTACAGGTAGACGATGTTACTTACATTGTATATTAGTCAGCACTTGACCGTGTCTATGTACAGGTAGACGATGTTACTTACATTGTATATTAGTCAACACTTGACCGTGTCTATGTACAGGTAGGCGATGTTACTTACATTGTATATTTGTCAACACTTGACCGTGTCTATGTACAGGTAGGCGATGTTACTTACATTGTATATTTGTCAACACTTGACCGTGTCTATGTACAGGTAGACGATGTTAGTTACATTGTATGTTTGTCAACACTTGACCGTGTTTATGTACAGGTAGACGATGTTACTTACATTGTATGTTTGTCAACACTTGACCGTGTCTATGTACAGGTAGACGATGTTACTTACATAGTATTAGTCAACACTTGACCGTGTCTATGTACAGGTAGACGATGTTACTTACATTGTATATTAGTCAACACTTGACCGTGTCTATGTACAGGTAGACGATGTTACTTACATTGTATGTTTGTCAACACTTGACCGTGTCTATGTACAGGTAGACGATGTTACTTACATAGTATTAGTCAACACTTGACCGTGTCTATGTACAGGTAGACGATGTTACTTACATTGTATATTAGTCAACACTTGACCGTGTCTATGTACAGGTAGACGATGTTACTTACATTGTATGTTTGTCAACACTTGACCGTGTCTATGTACAGGTAGGCGATGTTACTTACATTGTATGTTTGTCAACACTTGACCGTGTCTATGTACAGGTAGGCGATGTTACTCACATTGTATATTAGTCAGCACTTGACCGTGTCTATGTACAGGTAGACGATGTTACTTACATTGTATATTAGTCAGAACTTGACCGTGTCTATGTACAGGTAGACGGTGTTACTTACATTGTATATTAGTCAACACTTGACCGTTTCTATGTACAGGTAGACGATGTTACTTACATTGTATATTAGTCAACACTTGACCGTGTCTATGTACAGGTAGACGATGTTACTTACATTGTATGTTTGTCAACACTTGACCGTGTCTATGTACAGGTAGACGATGTTACTTACATAGTATTAGTCAACACTTGACCGTGTCTATGTACAGGTAGACGATGTTACTTACATTGTATATTAGTCAACACTTGACCGTGTCTATGTACAGGTACACGATGTTACTTACATAGTATTAGTCAACACTTGACCGTGTCTATGTACAGGTAGACGATGTTACTTACATTGTATATTTGTCAACACTTGACCGTGTCTATGTACAGGTAGGCGATGTTACTTACATTGTATATTAGTCAGCACTTGACCGTGTCTATGTACAGGTAGACGATGTTACTTACATTGTATATTAGTCAGCACTGTACCGTGTCTATGTACAGGTAGGCGATGTTACTTACATTGTATATTAGTCAGCACTGTACCGTGTCTATGTACAGGTAGACGATGTTACTTACATTGTATATTAGTCAGCACTTGACCGTGTCTATGTACAGGTAGACGATGTTACTTACATTGTATATTAGTCAGCACTGTACCGTGTCTATGTACAGGTAGACGATGTTACTTACATTGTATATTTGTCAACACTTGACCGTGTCTATGTACAGGTAGACGATGTTACTTACATTGTATATTAGTCAGCACTTGACCGTGTCTATGTACAGGTAGACGATGTTACTTACATTGTATATTAGTCAGCACTGTACCGTGTCTATGTACAGGTAGGCGATGTTACTTACATTGTATGTTTGTCAACACTTGACCGTGTCTATGTACAGGTAGACGATGTTACTTACATTGTATATTTGTCAACATTCTATTTTCAGGTGTTTCTGTGTGGACCAGACTGGCACTAAAATTCCAGACTACAGCGCGTCTATCGGACAGTCAGCTGACATGAACTGTCGTAAGAGTTTCTTTCTCTTGTCTGTTATTCCCTCTCCCGTCTCAGTCGCCACATTTTCCAAAGAAAGAAAGAGAGGGGAGACAGAGACTGACATCTGTACGGTAATGTCGTAACATTTAGCAGAGGTAGATGTCAGCGAGGAAGTGACTGTAGATGTTCTAGAGTCCAAATAGGATAGAAAAAAGCCCAGATATCTGTTACAAGGCCACAAGGACGCCATGTTGTACCTTGCCGTGAGTTCAGCACAGCGTGAACCTTGACCTCTCCTCCTCCCTCACCACCTGCTGACGTCACAAGCTTGTGGAAAGTGCGATCGAGCGACTGCTAGTATGACCAGGTGCATCTAGAGAAACACCAGCAAACATGTCCACGTGCACACATGCACACATATAGACAAACACAAATCCTACCCGGATCCTGATGTGTGTGTGTGTGTGTGTGTGTGTGTCCGTTAATTCTCTGCTCGTGCTCTCTGTGGGTCCCTGAACATTGCTAACGTCACCAACTGGCATAGTGTTTGTGGGGTTGACCGACTGATAACATGTTGAAATGTAACCTGGAGCACACTTTGTCGCATTATCGCTCCATTATTACAGTTCTTGTGGTCTATTCACCCCACGTGTATAAGCACGTGACACTGTCGTGTTTACCGCCAGCCACGCCCACCGAGTGGCGCTGTGTACCACCTTTGATGTGGGAGTCAGTCATGGGTAGTCTCCCCGGCTTTACAGCCACGTGTCCCAGTCTGTAGCAGTAATGTGACAGTTACACACCGCTGTTTATTTATTTATTTATTTATTTATTAAAGCTGTGAGATTTTACTCACTTCTATGAGCGGCCATCCTCGGTAATATTTGTGATAATATTTCCTCTCCTCCATTTTCCACAGACAACTATAACAGTCTCTCGCACTGTGATTTTGGCCGGTGCTTGATCTATGCGTGTATCTGTGTGGCCGTAGTTTGTCTTATGCGTGTATCTGTGTGGCCGGGGTTTGCTTTATGCGTGTATCTGTGTGGCCGTGGTTTGTCTTATGCGTGTATCTGTGTGGCCGGGGTTTGTCTTATGCGTGTATCTGTGTGGCCGGGGTTTGCCTTATGCGTGTATCTGTGCTGCCCTCTCAGAATACCTGCACCTGTGTGGCCGTGCTCAAATACGTGTGTCTGTGTGGTTTGACGTGTCTGTGTCTGTGTGACCGTGTTATGCCACTGTGTCTGTGTGACCGTGTTCTACCACTGTGTCTGTGTGACCGTGTTATACCACTGTGTCTGTGTGACCGTGTTCTACCACTGTGTCTGTGTGACCGTGTTATGCCACTGTGTCTGTGTGACCGTGTTCTACCACTGTGTCTGTGTGACCGTGTTCTACCACTGTGTCTGTGTGACCGTGTTATACCACTGTGTCTGTGTGACCGTGTTCTACCACTGTGTCTGTGTGACCGTGTTATACCACTGTGTCTGTGTGACCGTGTTATACCACTGTGTCTGTGTGACCGTGTTATACCACTGTGTCTGTGTGACCGTGTTATACCACTGTGTCTGTGTGACCGTATTATACCACTGTGTCTGTGTGGCCGTGTTATACCACTGTGTCTGTGTGACCGTGTTACAGAGTGTGCACGTGACCAGTACGCCTACCTACAGACGGGGCTCATCGGCAAGTTGTTCTCGTGCGCCGACAACGGCAACTACCTGAAGTACGGGTGCACAGGCTCCGTGTGTTACTGCACCGACTCCCTGGGCCAGCAGTTGGCTGACTCGCCCACCGTCAACATCGGCGACTTGGCCACCCTCAACTGCTAGGGGGCGCCATCGTACCACCCTCGAGGTAGCCTGGTTTACACGTTACTGTAGGAGCGCCCTGTATGCCAGGGTTAGACGATGTCCATCAGAGGGAAGACACTGTCTTCAAATGTCTAGGCAACCAGACTGTAGTCCAAGTCTCCGTAGTTAGATTACTATGTAAATGACGTCACCCACAGGTGTCATGTGACATCATCTCCAGGTGTCATGTGACATCATCTACTCTTGTTATGAGTGGTCCCCCAGGTGTAATGTGACATCATCTAGACTTTTCACAAAGTCTTTTAGTCTTAATGAAGTGTAAACAATGTACAAGTTTAGTGTGAAAAAGATGTAAACAACTGTACAATTGCTGTTCGATTTGTTTGTTACTCTGCACGTGACCTCCCAGGTTTCCTGCTATCAGTTTTGTGTTTTCAGGGAAGGGGTCTGCAAGGGGATGTTACCAAAGCAAAGACGCCGGGAGCAAGATTAGCTGTTAACCTTCACGAAGTAGTGTTGTTCATCATGTTAATAAACAGTTTACTTCACGAAGTCTTGTGTCTTGTTGTTAAACAAAAAGTTTACTTCTGTGTTGACATCATGATACAAAGCTTCTTCTTCAGTCGATACATTTTTCCGTACAGGTGTGTCTTTAAATCACCAGTCGTACTTGTAGTCTATCCAAGCCTCACCTGGTGACGTGCGGGGTCCTATTAATAAACCCTCGGGATTTCCACGCTTTTAACGCTAATGTGGGCTGGTGATTGGTCTTCATGCTGTTAAACTTCACCTGACCTCACTATGTCACTAGACAAGATGTCACGATACGAGATCACGTGACACAAAATCTCTCGACACAAAATATCACGATCCAAGATCACATGATCAAAAAGTTCATGACACAAGCTCCGACCTGATGTGTAGGCCTCCATCATCTGACTGCGTGAACTAAAGCCACGTGACTAGCAGCTACAAGTGTGGTGGAGTTCAAGCTTACACCACGTGTACTGCTCTCTGACTGTCATCTTTGGCATTGGTGCTCAGTTTATCATTTGCTGGCTTCAGGTTCTCTGAAGACTGGTGCAATATTCCTGGTTGTTCAGAACGTGAACACTGGCCCCGGGTAACCGGGTAGGAGTGCGACAGTTAGACTTGACTCCGGCTATCCACCTCAACATTAACGTGCAGGGGAACCACACTCACGATAATCACACGTCGATCTCTCAGTTTTCACTACTCGGCTCACGAGCCCCCCTCCCCCTTCCTGTTCCCCAAACACAAGACTCAACGACGTGTGATTGAACGTAGATAATAAAAAGATTTATTGAACTATTTCACAGACAAAATGCGAATACAAACATGAAATAAACAGACTGGTGTAGAGGTGTCCCAGTAGTATCCGTGGTAAAGGTACTTCCACTGTTACAGTGCTGTTACCTCTCTCTCTCTTTCTCTTCTACCATCGCCCTCATACACACATCACCTGAGCCCTGGTGTTTCAGTTGTTGTTGTAGTTGTGAGTCCACGCTGGTGGTGACTGGAGACCAATACTCCGGCCGACAATCACCAGACTCCGATGACTTTCCCTCAAAGTGTTTGTCCGACTGTCCGTCGTCCTTCTCGCTCGATCTGCCAAAAACATCAGAGAGCGACGACTGCTCCCCCGGGGACACAGAGTCGAGCTCCAGGGACACACACGACGACTGCAGCGCAAACACCAGCCTGATGTGATGTCCTCTGGTCCTTTGGGGTGCGGTTGAACCCAGCAGATGTTCTCTTCTTTTGAGATGACGACTTGTGACGACTTTGGCATCGAACGTCTGCCTCTCACAGGTAGTGCAGGTCCTGGTCACACAGTCCTTTGGTTTCCATGGCGACAGCAGGCAGTCCTGACAGTCCCTCGTCACTGACTCGCCCCCTTGTGTCAAGGTTCTCTAACCCAGTGGCCTTCCTCCCGAGTCTCCATCTCTTGGCTTCAGACTCGGTCTCGATGTAGAAGTGAAGTTGATGTTAGAAGCTGGAAGTCGTTTCGACTGTTGACCGGTTATTTAGTTCAAGCTGGCCTCGTGCCGAGAAATCTCTGGCAAACTTCTCGTCTCCCTATTTCACTTGCACATTCACACAGACACTTACAATGAGGGATGTCATTGGTCACTCACTCATCATCCAGTCATCAAGTAGTCAGCACCGACAAGAGAGAGACCCTCCTACTGACCCTTTGTCCCCCCGCCTACAAGTGGTGTGGTGGACACGTGACTACCCTCCCCCACTCTTGCATAAGCGGGTCACAGACTTGTCAACAAGTCACACTAGAGCCTAATTGGGGCGATTGTTACTTCTCATCCAAGTTATCACATGACAAACACCAACAGATTGAATCTCATACAAATGTGTATAACATGATGTCGAGTATATATCTACCGAGAGACGCGAGTTATTCAATGTTTCTATTTATTGTAGACATTTTTCTTTGTGTTTGTCGAGAAACTGGAATTGTTCCTGGGGGAACTTAAGCAAAGGATTATGGATAATGTCAAGATTTAGCGTGGAAGTATTACAGGTAAAGCTCTAGCTGCACATTGTTTTCTTTTTCTCAAACATTTCAATAATATTTCTCGTTATGCCCATAAGGTAGATGATGTTAAACTCATCAATATGTACTGGAGATGTCAGAGACAGTGTCACAGCAGCCTGTCAAAATGTAAATGGGTCCACAGCAGCCCCTGGTGTTCCCACACCTTATCTATGTACGGCTTGCTGGAAATCCCATCTAACGATCGCGTGTTCTTTGGGCGGTGGGGTTGGGTGTGGCCAGGGGCTGTCCAGGTGGATGATATAATAGCTAGACGGACTTTGGACAGGACAAAACGAACAACTCTTTGTATCAGTGTTTACCTGCCTGTATGTTAAGTGTTTACCTGCCTGTACGTTAAATGTTTACCTGCCTGTATGTTAAGTGTTTACCTGCCTGTATGTTAAGTGTTTACCTGCCTGTATGTTAAGTGTTTACCTGCCTGTATGTTAAGTGTTTACCTGCCTGTATGTTAAGTGTTTACCTGCCTGTATGTTAAGTGTTTACCTGCCTGTATGTTAAGTGTTTACCTGCCTGTATGTTAAGTGTTTACCTGCCTGTACGTTAAATGTTTACCTGCCTGTATGTTGTGTTTACCTGCCTGTATGTTAAGTGTTTACCTGCCTGTATGTTAAGTGTTTACCTGCCTGTATGTTAAGTGTTTATCGCCTGTATGTATTGTGCAGACAGGGAAGGCGCAATACCACACTTTCTACCCGCCGTCAGCCCACCCCACCCCACTCCATTTTGTTTAATTTTTGTTTTTCTTGGTTTTGGTTTTTTTTTTTTTGGTTAATTTATTATTTTTTTATTTTCTACTTTACCTCGCCTGTGTACTTTACCTCCGATGTTGCTGGGCTTATGGGACGGAAGATGGCACACAGACCAGACAAAGCTACAGGGTGTGGAGACAGACAAAGCTACAGGGTGTGGAGACAGACAAAGCTACAGGGTGTGGAGGGTGTGGAGACAGACAAAGATACAGGGTGACAGACAAAGCTACAGGGTGTGGAGACAGACACAGCTACAGGGTGTGGAGGGTGTGGAGACAGACCAAGCTACAGGGTGTGCAAACAGACATAGCTACAGGGTGTGCAAATAGAAAAAGCTACAGGGTGTAGAGACAGACAAAGCTACAGGGTGTAGAGACAGACAACGCTACAGGGTGTGCAAACAGACAAAGCTACAGGGTGTGCAAGGGTGTGGAAACAGACAAAGCTACAGGGTGTAGAGACAGACAAAGCTACAGGGTGTAGAGACAGACAAAGCTACAGGGTGTGGAAACAGACAAAGCTACAGGGTGTGGAAACAGACAAAGCTACAGGGTGTAGAGACAGACAAAGCTACAGGGTGTGGAAACAGACAAAGCTACAGGGTGTGGAGACAGACAAAGCTACAGGGTGTGGAGACAGACAAAGCTACAGGGTGTGAAGACAAAAAATTCTTTTTCCAATTAACCCTCGCCCTGTACGGGAAAAGAATAACCTCAGTAATTAATTTACATTTTGGTGTGGAGACCAAGCTACTCACAAAGCTATCTAGTGTGGAGACCAAGCTACACACCAAGCTATCTAGTGTGGAGACCAAGCTACACACCAAGCTATCTAGTGTGGAGACCAAGCTACACACCAAGCTATCTAGTGTGGAGACCAAGCTACACACCAAGCTATCTAGTGTGGAGACCAAGCTACACACCAAGCTATCTAGTGTGGAGACAAGACACATGGTGGCCAGGAAAGTTACCCACACAGTGTGCTTGCAGAAGGAGTGAGTACCTCACCCACACAGTGTGCTGACAGGAGGAGTGAGTACCTTACCCACACAGTGTGCTGACAGAAGGAGTGAGTACCTCACCCACACAGTGTGCTGACAGGAGGAGTGAGTACCTCACCCACACAGTGTGCTGACAGGAGGAGTGAGTACCTCACCCACACAGTGTGCTGACAGGAGGAGTGAGTACCTCACCCACACAGTGTGCTGACAGGAGGAGTGAGTACCTCACCCACACAGTGTGCTGACAGAAGGAGTGAGTACCTTACCCACACAGTGTGCTGACACGAGGAGTGAGTACCTTACCCACACAGTGTGCTTGGAGAAGGAGTGAGTACCTCACCCACACAGTGTGTTGGAGAAGGAGTGAGTACCTCACCCACACAGTGTGCTGACAGAAGGAGTGAGTACCTCACCCACACAGTGTGCTGACAGGAGGAGTGAGTACCTCACCCACACAGTGTGCTGACACGAGGAGTGAGTACCTCACCCACACAGTGTGCTGACACGAGGAGTGAGTATCTCACCCGCACAGTGTGCTGACAGAAGGAGTGAGTACCTCACCCACACAGTGTGCTGGTAGAAGGAGTGAATTCCTCACCCACACAGTGTGCTGGTAGAAAGAGTGAGTTCCTCACCCACACAGTGTGCTGGTAGAAGGAGTGAGTTCCTCACCCACACAGTGTGCTGACAAAAGGAGTGAGTTCCTCACGCACACAGTGTGCTTGTAGGAGTGAGTACCTCACCCACACAGTGTGCTGGTAGAAGGAGTGAGTTCCTCACCCACACAGTGTGCTTGTAGGAGTGAGTACCTCACCCACACAGTGTGCTGACAAAAGGAGTGAGTTCCTCACCCACACAGTGTGCTGACAGGAGGAGTGAGTACCTCACCCACACAGTGTGCTGGTAGGAGTGAGTGAGAAGCAGGACAGACTACATTATCATTGAGGTCAGGCCATCATGCACACAGACTTCTAATCTTGTTGTAACGCTGGAGAACAGAACAACAGGATGTTTGACAAGAGACGCAAAAGAAAGTTTGTGACCTGAAAGATAAGTTTTCATCCAATGTGTGTTTTACCCACATGCAGTGCATTCTGGGAAACTGGATGGTGTACTTAACTACCAAGGAGCCGGGTCAAGACAAACACTTTCCTAGCGACGCCCCAGGTTCACCAAAGCTCACATTGTCACAGCTCACAGCTTGTGCCTCTCTGTTCTCTTCTTGTTTATTCAGCTGTTGTGTGAGGTCAGCTAGTGTCAGCAATGCTCAGGCTCCTACTTGTTTCCCTGGTGTTGGCGCGTGTGGCGGGCAGCGTGTGCGGACCGGACGTGTGTGCGCATGTCGAGTGCGAGGTCGTGACGGAGGAGACGTGTCTTCGCGGGAGGATCATCAAAAACACCGGCTACTGCGGCTGCTGCGACAGGTGCGACCACACGCTAGGTGAGTGAACTCTGCTCACACGGCGGCTGTGAAAGACGAGACTAAACGCCAATCTTTCCGCCTCGTCAGCCCACAACAGACAAACATAAGGCTTTTATTTTTTTCAAAGAGGAGACCCAGAGTTTAGCCTTCACAGCCTGTCTTTGTTCGGGTAGGCGATGCCGATGTTCCTCTTGTTACTTCAACACGTGACTGAGGTTACATAATGTCTGCTGACATGTCTCTTGTGAACATGTCCACAGGACCTCATTGATAAGCTTCACAAAGTCCACAACTCAGCTGCTCGTCTCGTTTTCCGGACTCGCAAATGTGAACATGTCACACCACTTCATTACTCTCTTCATTGGCTATCATGTAAAGCTACTATACACTACAAGCTCTCAACTCTATGGATTCTTTGATGGCTCCTCCCCTCCACTACTTTACTGAAATCTTGTCTGTCCACACTCCTGCCCAAACCTTCCTCCTCATCACACTCGCACATTCTATCCTCCCTCCCACTAAGACAGTCACATACGGACAACGGACATCCTCCCTCAGTGCTGATAAGTACTGGAACTCTCTTCTACATCACATTCGTCACTCGGACTACAAGGCTACAATCAAACTCTCTCTGAAAATATATACTATTCTTGACTCTGTGTCAATACTGTCTGTCATACTAACCATCATATAATGACTCCATCTCACACTGTGTACAGTACCTACATCCCTTCATACCTTCATCTACTGATTTACCTTCTACTCTTGTACCTCATCTTTATATTTGTCAGTGTGTCTATACGTATCTCACCCTCCACTGTCTGTTATCTTTATGTTGTTCAGTGTGTCTATACATATCTCACCCTCCACTGTCTGTCTGTTATCTTTATGTTGTTCAGTGTGTCTATACATATCTCAAAGTCTGTTATCTTTATGTTGTTCAGTGTGTCTATACGTATCTCACCCTCCACTGTCTGTTTTCTTTATGTTGTTCAGTGTGTCTATACGTATCTCACTGTCTGTTATATTTCTGTTTTCAGTGTGTCTATACATATCTCACTGTCTACTGTTATCTTTATGTTGTTCAGTGTTCCTCACCCTCCACTGTTATCTTTATGTTGTTCAATGTACCTCATCCTCCACTGTTATCTTTATGTTGTTCAGTGTGTCTATAAGTATCTCACTGTCTACTGTTATCTTTATGTTGTTCGGTGTTCCTCACCCTCCACTGCTATCTTTATGTTGTTCAATGTACCTCACCCTCCACTGTTATCTTTATGTTGTTCCATGTGTCTGTACATATCTCACTGCCCACTGTCTGTTATCTTTCATTTATCATTAGTGGTCTGCGCAGAGAGTGCGATCTATCTTGATGGTCATATGTTGCGCGTCATAAGTTCACATTATTATTATTATTATTATTATTATTATTATTATTATTATTATTATTATTATTATCATCATCATCAATACTAAATATGTTTCTATCTCTTAGCAGCTCACATAGACCTGTTTCTTTGTCAACCCACAATAAATATGTTTGTCAGCGTACAATAGACATGTTTCAGTGTCAGCCCTAAGCAGCCATGTTTTTGTCAGCCTAGAATAGAAGTTATTGTTGATCTTTTACCCCAGGAAAGAACAGTATTCGCGATGTTTAAGGACCCCCTGCTAGTCCGGACATTGTGAGCATCACGAGACCTGCTTGCAGTTTGTGAGTCAAGGTTGGGGGGTGGGTGTAGTCAGTGTTACCTGTAACCTCCTCATTCCCTCCTCGCAATCTTTTGTCGGGCGTAGCTTCACGTGCAAAATATTGGTGAACTTGACCTTTGATGTCACTGTCCAGTGAATGGCCACAGGTGTGCTGTTGTCATCACCACCATAGACGATGTACCACTAGACTTCCGCTGTCCCGACGGCTACGACTGTGACCACGTGACCTTGACCTGTCAGCAGGTCACAGCAGTAGGCAAGCGCCAAGGTAAGAGGGGTTTTCTTTTCTTTGGGTGGGAGAATATTAAGCAGATCCACCTACAAATCTTTAATTTACAAGGCATGGATATTTTTCTCATGTTGTTTACATTTACATGTGTTGTTACTTTTAACTTGATGCGTGTTGATGTTAATCTCACGATTTGAGATTCGTGTGTATAGAGGGGGTTGCTATAGTTATATCATATAGTGCAAACCTGTATTCCCTGTGTCAATGTGTATTCACTGTGTTGCTGGTTCCATGTTAAATGGAGGCATATTCTCACATCGTCTGTAACTTCTAGCTAACTGCATCTGCAGGCAATTTCACTCAATTTTCCAAATTCTCCCGATTTCGCCTAAATACGCCCGATTCATCTGATTTAATTTTTTCCGGACGCTGGAGTAAAGCTTGTGACACTGTTCAGTGTGTGACGAGCTGTGATTGGTCAACAATAACAGAGGAACAGCTAACAAGCTAAGGGTACCTGACTTAACAAGCTAATGAGTGAGCACCAGACACCAAGAGAGAGAACATGACACACCAAGAGAGGGAACATGACACACCAAGAAAGAGAACATGACACACCAAGGGAGGAAATAAATTTGAGACAAGTGACCTTTGCTTTTCCCTCCTTCTTCAATCGAGTCCCTGGAGGAGCTAATACCCCCTCCTCTCCTTTCAGGAGTAATCCAGTCTCTGCCAGTTCAAAGGAGAACTTGTAAAACATGTACAGCATCTACACCAGCACCTTTGATGGCTGGCAGACACCTTCCATGCCACGTAAACACCCGTAACTAACACTGAAAATGTACACCAACTAGTTATTCGCTTGTCAAACATTCCTGTCAAAGTAGACAACAACCTCCATCTTTGTACACAGCCTCATTTTCACTCTGTGATGTCTTTGTTTTACAGTTGAGTCTCGTTTCACGTTTCCTTCCTTAGGTCGAAGGCTAGATGTTATAACAAACTACAACATAACTTTGCCTATTCCGTTACCCTCGTAAGAAAGATTTGTCATTTGTCAGCGCCCTCCTTCAGCTGTGCGGACTACGCGCGGCAGGTGGGACAGGAGGGTCTGCTGGGTGGCTTCAGACCCCAGTGCCAGGAGGATGGAACTTATTCTCCTCGACAGTGTAGAGGATCTGTGTGAGTGAGCTCCCTTACTCCTTATAGAGGCCGTTTTCCTCTGTCTGTCTGTCTGTCTGTCTGTCGTGAGCTATATTTGCCAGTAAAACTAATGAGATGCCTACACTACTTAATATATCAACATGTGAGTACCCACGTGCAGGTAGCCAACCATTCAAGATGCTATACACACATACAAACAGACGAACAGGTAGACCAACACACAGACAGCAGTGGGTTTGTCTGACTATTTGTATCACTGACCTCATTTCCAGATGCTACTGCGTCGATGAAAAAGGGACAATCATCGAGGGCTACACGTCACCCATAGGCGAGGCAGCGGACATGGACTGTCGTGAGTAACTGTCTTCTCCCAGTCACCTGCATCACTTGTCACGTGTAACTCTCCCAGTCACCTGTCTCACGTGTCACATGTAGCTCTGGCAGTCACTTGTCTCACGTGTCACATGTAACTCTCCCAGTCACTTGTCTCACGTGTCACATGTAGCTCTCCCAGTCACTTGTCTCACGTGTCATGTGTAGCTATCCCAGTCACTTGTCTCGCGTGTCACGTGTAGCTCTCCCAGTCACCTGTCTCACGTGTCACATGTAGCTCTCCCAGTCACTTGTCTCACGTGTCATGTGTAGCTATCCCAGTCACTTGTCTCGCGTGTCACGTGTAGCTCTCCCAGTCACCTGTCTCACGTGTCACATGTAGCTCTCCCAGTCACTTGTCTCACGTGTCATGTGTAGCTATCCCAGTCACTTGTCTCGCGTGTCACGTGTAGCTCTCCCAGTCACCTGACTCACGTTTTTACGTGTAACTTTTGTCTCCCAGCCATTCTGTCTCATAAATTAGCACACGAAACCCTGCTATACACCAGTGGTGATGTCAGCGCGACGCACCCCGATGTACGTCACAGCTAAACGCTACTACTATACGTCACAGCTAAAACCACTGCTGTGCGTCACAGCTACACGCCACTGCTGTATGTCACAGCTACAACCACTGTTGTACGTCACAGCTACACACCACTGCAGTACGTCACTGCTCTACGTCACAGCTAAAACCACTGTTGTGCGTCACAGCTACACGCCACTGCTGTATGTCACAGCTACAACCACTGTTGTACGTAACTGCTACACACCATTGCTGTACGTCACAGCTGTACGTCACCGTTGTAGGTCACAGCTACAACCACTGTTGTACGTAACTGCTACACACCACTGCTGTACGTCACAGCTGCACACCACTGCTAATAAGCGCTAGTAACCCCGCCTCCAGCTCCGCTCATGGGTGGTGCATTGTGCACGTGGCCCGGTGTGAGACAAACATGGCCACGTGTGGAGTGAACTTTGTGTCTGTGTCACGTGACTCTGGCTGTCATCCAGATAGCAATGAAACATTTTATAAACGTTTTAAAAACGCTAACATGGTTGTAATAATGTAAAAGTTTGATATGAAACATTTTAGAAACATTTTAGAAACATTTACCGACTAAACATTTAAAAACTGAAACATTTTTGCAAACATTTTAAAATGGTAGGAAACATAACATTTAATCAAAAATAAATAAATGTTATGTAAACATTTGCCGAAAACTTCTTAAGAAGCATGACGTAGGATTATGATGTAGTGAGTATGACGTAGAATGTGAAGTAGTAAGGGATGGTTGAATGAGAGAAACCACAGAGGATGGAAGCTATAGAACAGAATAAAGACGCTTACTATTAAGTAATATTCAAACTCTAATGTGTATTCTAATACAATCTGTTTGTTTGGTTCTATAGATTTGTAGATTTGAAAACTGTTGTAAAATCAGTCATCTCAAAACACATCATGCACATCATATTGACGCAACGTTGGATTGTTTCCCTTGCTAACGCTCAGAGAAGATAATTTTCGTTTTAAAATCATGATTGTCATCACCGTTTTCTTAATGAACCTTCGTAGAAATACGGTAACAACTACAGTCAGAATATCAAGTCAGTCCTTAAACAGATGGCGCCATTCTAAATTAAAAGTCACCTTATGTTGCCGCACCCGAATGCTAGATGCTACTATAGTGTAGTAGTTATAAACCGCGCTTCTTTCCCCAGGTGACAGCCGGTAGTGTAGTGGTTAAAACACTCGCTTGTCACCACTGCAGTGAGCGGCTCAGGGTTCAGATCTCGACTCGGAACACTCTCTGTATGTGACACCTGTTCGCAGGGCTGGGCGGCGGGGGTTTTCTCCGGGTACTCCGGTTTCCTCCCCCATCCCTTTCCCCCCCCCCCATAGTGCGAAATCACCGCAAGGTGGAAGCACTTTCCAACTAAATAAACAACAACAAACAAACATCTAGCGAGCAGGTGTGTTCAGATCTTATCCCGGAAATTCTCTCTGTTGTTGAACTTGTCATGGGTTTAAGTGAGGTTGAAGAGGCGTGAATGACGTCAGTTTGTGTGGATGATGTCAAAAGATGTGTGACGTAAGACAATGACGTCAGTTTGTCTCAATGCGTACGAATGATGTCAAAATATGTGTGACCTAAGACAATGACGTTAGTTTGTCTGAATGCGTATGGATGGTGTTTGGATTGGGCTAAGATCTTCATTAGGGAATGTTTTATGTTATTTTGTGTCCTTTTAGATTTTAGTAAAAGTAGGCAGATCTAAAACAGGTATTTGTCTGGCCCTTGCATGTCATTGGAAGAGAGAGTGAGAGTCACGCTTCCCGAGATTGTGACACAACTATTAAAATGTTTTACAGGTAAATGTTTATAAAGCATTTTAAAAAGGTAGAAAATCAGTTTTAAAATAGTTTGAATGTAAACATTACTAAAACATTTTTTAGATGGACAAGAAAAACATTTCCGAAAACATTTTCTGCAAACATTATTCAAACATTTCGTGAGAACACTTATAAAACATTTATAAATGTTTCAATGCTATCTGGGAAAGGCCGCACAGCTTTTAATTTTGTAAAGAAAGCGACGTTTACGATGTCAAAGTTTCTGGAGGTGGTAGAGCTGGCGATACTGACATTGGGGTTAAAGGTTAAAGGTTCTGCAAACCTCAGTCGGTCACTGCAACATTCAATTCACACGACCATTGGGACCACCGCCGTTACGGAAGCTCATTGTGATTGTAAGGCAGTGGAAATAAGGAATTTTACTAGTTAAATGAAAACAGAAAACAACTTATTATTATAATAAAGCTGTTTTATAATGAAGAGTCGCAGTTGACATTATTTACTAAGCACCGCATACAGTGCTCTCCTTGATGTTGGTCTGAACTACGACACAACACACAATAATTATTCACACCTTTAACTGCTATTGATAAAACACTTGATGCTGATACTGATTAACAACTGTTGGTCTTACACACCTGATGTACTCATAATGAGTCATGTTAATTTCAGTCTGCGTGTCTGTACGTGCGACATCAACAAAAAGGTTCAATCAAACATTTTGTTGATACAGTCATATGCATGTTAACTCTGTCGGCGGGTACCTACCGGTACTAGTACCACCAACTCCTATAATGTCAGTACTAGTACCACCAACTCTTATACATGTAGGTACTAGTACCACCAACTCCTATACATGTCAGTACTAGTACCACCAACTCCTATACATATCAGTGCTAGTACCACCGACTCCTATACATGTCAGTACTAGTACCACCAACTCCTATACATGTCAGTACTAGTACCACCGACTCCTGTAGATGTCAGTACTAGTACCACCAACTCCTGTAGATGTCAGTACTAGTACCACCGACTCCTATACATGTCTTACTAGTACCAACAACTCCTATACATGTCAGTACTAGTACCACCAACTCCTATTCATGTCAGTACTAGTACCACCGACTCCTGTACATGTCAATACTAGTACCACCAACTCCTATACATGTCAGTACTAGTACCACCGACTCCTGTACATGTCAGTACTGGTACCAGCGAGTCCTATACATGTCAATACTAGTACAACCGACTCCTATACATGTCAGTACTAGTACCACCGACTCCTATCCATGTCAGTACTAGTACCAGCGACTCCTATAGATGTCAATACTAGTACAACCGACTCCTGTACATGTCAGTACTAGTACCAACAACTCCTATACATGTCAGTACTAGTACCACCGACTCCTGTACATGTCAGTACTAGTACCACCGACTCCTATACATGTCAGTACTAGTACCACCGACTCCTATACATGTCAGTACTAGTACCACCGACTCCTATACATGTCTTACTAGTACCACCGACTCCTATATATGTCAGTACTAGTACCACCAACTACTATACACATAGCTACTAGTACTCGTCTGTTGGTGTGTTACACTTTCAGTAATTAAGTGTAATGTAATGTAATGTAGTGTAATGCATGCACTTCAATACTAAATTTGCAATGCAGCTGAAGTACTTCAGTATCAGGTTTTTAATTCAATGTTAAATGTTGGCATATAATTATGACAATGGTGGGTTTAATTTAGTAAGAACGCTTTTTAATTATAATTAGTGAGATCGCTTTAGTGTTAGGTATGTAATTAGTGAGATCGATTTAGTGCTAGGTATGTAATTAGTGAGATCGCTTTAGTGCTAGGTATGTAATTAGTGAGATCACTTTAGTGCTAGGTATGTAATTAGTGAGATCACTTTAGTGCTAGGTATGTAATTAGTGAGATCACTTGAGTGCTAGGTATGTAATTAGTGAGATCACTTGAGTGCTAGGTATGTAATTAGTGAGATCACTTTAGTGCTAGGTATGTAATTAGTGAGATCACTTTAGTGCTCGGTATGTAATTAGTGAGATCACTTTAGTGTTATGTATGTCATTAGTGAGATCACTTTAGTGTTAGGTATGTAATTAGTGAGATCACTTTAGTGCTAGGTATGTAATTAGTGAGATCACTTTAGTGCTCGGTATGTAACTAGTGAGATCACTTTAGTGTTAGACATTAATAAATGAGATCACTTTAGTGTTAGGTATGTAATTAGTGAGATCACTTTAGTGCTAGGTATGTAATTAGTGAGATCACTTTATTGCTCGGTATGTAACTAGTGAGATCACTTTAGTGTTAGACATGTAATAAATGAGATCACTTTAGTGTTAGGTATGTAATTAATGAGATCACTTTAGTGTTAGGTATGTAATTAGTGAGATCACTTTAGTGCTAGGTATGTAACTAGTGAGATCGGTTATTGCTAGGTATGTAATTAGTGAAATCACTTTAGTGCTAGGTATGTAACTAGTGAGATCACTTTAGTGTTAGGTATGTAACTAGTGAGATCACTTTAGTGCTAGGTATGTAATTAGTGAGATCTCTTTAGTGCTCGGTATGTAACTAGTGAGATCACTTTAGTGTTAGACATGTAATAAATGAGATCACTTTAGTGTTAGGTATGTAATTAATGAGATCACTTTAGTGTTAGGTATGTAATTAGTGAGATCACTTTAGTGCTAGGTATGTTATTAGTGAGATCACTTTAGTGCTAGGTATGTAACTAGTGAGATCACTTTAGTGTTAGGTATGTAATTAATGAGATCACTTTAGTGCTAGGTATGTAATTAGTGAGATCGGTTATTGCTAGGTATGTAACTAGTAAGATCAGTTTAGTGTTAGGTATGTAATTAATGAGATCACTTTAGGATTAGGCATGTAACTAGTGAGATCACTTTAGTGCTTGGTATGTAATTAGTGACATCACTTTAGTGCTAGGTATGTTATTAGTGAGATCACTTGAGTGCTAGGTATGTAATTAGTGAGATCACTTTAGTGCTAGGTATGTAATTAGTGAGATCGCTTTAGTGTTAGGTATGTAACTAGTGAGATCAGTTTAGTGTTAGGTATGTAATTAATGAGATCACTTTAGTGTTAGGTATGTAATTAGTGAGATCACTTTAGTGCTAGGTATGTAACTAGTGAGATCACTTTAGTGTTAGGTATGTAACTAGTGAGATCACTTTAGTGTTAGGTATGTAATTAGTGAGATCGGTTATTGCTAGGTATGTAACTAGTGAGATCAGTTTAGTGTTAGGTACGTAACTAGCGAGATCACTTTAGTGCTTGGTATGTAATTAGTGAGATCACTTTAGTGTTAGGTATGTAATTAGTGAGATCACTTTAGTGCTAGGTATGTAATTAATTGGATCATTTCAGTTCTACACGTAAGATTAAAATACTGGTGGCCATGATGTCACATGATGTTCTTACTTTACATAAACAGTCTTTTCAGAAGACATGTTGAAAGCTGTAATAATAGAATATTAGTGATCATACATGATCATACATGCGGACAGCTTTCTATCCTTGGTTAGACTGAGTTCTGCTCACTCACTAGATGACATGCCTGCAAATATTTTTCTTGCTTTTCCTCAAAGCTGGTGTCATCCATTAGTTTCGCAGAAGCCTACATGACAGTGTGTGTGTGTGTGTTATAGACAAGGTCAGACTGTGGGATCATGTATGCTGGCAGAATCTGTATCGGGAAGTATTTTTATTCGGGAAGATTCTGACACA
Source organism: Marisa cornuarietis (assembly GCA_004794655.1). Lineage (NCBI taxonomy): Eukaryota > Metazoa > Mollusca > Gastropoda > Architaenioglossa > Ampullariidae > Marisa > Marisa cornuarietis. The sequence continues at coordinate 150,899 of SMMW01000452.1, forward strand.
CGTGTGGAGTAGGGAATGTGAAACTGTTTGCGGACGACGTTGTCTGACCGATTAACTGCAGCAGAAACAGAAAACAGGAAGTTGTCAGCTTATCAACACCTTAGTCACTGCTTAGTGCAGCAGCTACACGGTCAGCGGAAACACGAACGTCCCAGTACTTTCAGTAAAAACAGAATGTCCCATTAGCATCCCTCTTGCGAGATTGCTTTCTAAAGTATACATGTCTTGATGATGATGATGATGATGATTGATGATTGATGATTGATGATGATGATGATGATGATTGATGATGATGGATGATGATGATGATGATGATGATGATTGATGATGATGATGATGTCAAACAGAGTGTGCCCGTGATCAGCATGCGTATATACAGAGCGGGCTGATTGGCAAACTCTTTACCTGCACCGACAAGGGCAGCTACCCACAGTAACCAGAGTCTGGAGCCCATCCTCACGTTAGACGTCAGGCACGTGGTGGTGTCACGTGACGGACGTCATGATTGTACGGCCTCGCGCGGACGCCTTTGGCTGACAGGACAACTCATGCGTGTACCACGTGCAGTGTAGTGTGTAATCAGTGCTGTCAATGTGTACGTGTGAACGTGTCCTTACCTCATTGATCTGTAGTCTATATAACTATGTCACTATGTCACTGTGCTGATCATCTGTGTCACTGTTCTAATCTCTAGGTCACGTGGTGTCCATGAATCTGTACTGATGATGTCTGTGTCACTGTACTAATCTCTAGGTCACGTGGTGTCCATGAATCTGTACTGATGATGTCTGTGTCACTGCACTAATCTCTAGGTCACGTGGTCCTCATGTCGTCAGGAGTGAGCACTTTGATGTGAATAAACTCACTGCTCTAATGTATGTGATGTGTGCTGATAGTGTGAAGACAGTGATGTGAGTAAACTCACTGCTCTAATGTATGTGATGTGTGCTGATAGTGTGAAGACAGTGATGTGAGTAAACTCACTGCTCTAATGTATGTGATGTGTGCTGATAGTGTGAAGACAGTGATGTGAGTAAACTCACTGCTCTAATGTATGTGATGTGTGCTGATAGTGTGAAGACAGTGATGTGAGTAAACTCACTGCTCTAATGTATGTGATGTGTGCTGATAGTGTGAAGACAGTGATGTGAGTAAACTCACTGCTCTAATGTATGTGATGTGTGCTGATAGTGTGAAGACAGTGATGTGAGTAAACTCACTGCTCAGGAGTCACCGCCATCCGTGGACTCGTCTTTGTCCCTAAAGTTTGATGTTTTTGTCTTTGCTATTCGCGAGATTCAAGATATTTTATTTTCACAATCCTATAGTGGCATTCAGAATACAATAAAAGTTAGACGAAGAGGCAGTCGCACATCAAGTATTCGTAATCTCTCTCTCTCTGTCATGGAGCCCAGCTCTTGCCTGGCGATATTTTGCCTCCTATTTGCTTCCCGACAATCACTCATGTCGACTACAGCTGCAGGTCTTTAAAATCAAACTTCAGACTATAACAGACATGACAAGACCTTGGGTTAGTAACACACAGAAAACAAAATCATGGCAGTCACAACAGGAGGCGCAGAAAGCAAGGAATGGCACACTCGCTCAAAACAAATGAATGTAATCAAATCCAAAGGTATTATTTTAGAATAAATACAAAGCTGGCTGCTACGACTGCACTCCACGACAGTCAAAAAGGAAAAAAGAAAGAGTAGATGAGCTGATGACAACAAAGTGAAGGCTAAGGATCCCCAGTCCTGGTATAGTCTGGAAGATGTCTGACTCAAGTCCACCCTGAGCTGCTATATTCCTCTAATGTCTGGGGCTTAGCAGCTGCCAGGGACAATGAGAATATGAGAGGTTCACTTGTCTGCTGTTAAAAGAGTTTATGTGGTTAGACATGACAACAACCATAATTATGGTACATGTGACAACAGGTGGCTCCCCCTGTATGCACACAGCACGGTGCCAGCTGTTGGTGCTGACTAACACTAACTATGATGGAGACATGAACATGTCCACATCAAGTCTACAACAGTGTGGGTAGCTCAAGGACCACTGTGGGCACAAGCAATGGAAGATACCCCGATATTGCGCACAACACATGGGAACAAGGTGGGGTAGGAGAGGCGAGGGGTGTCATCTTCTTCTTCACACAAAGACTGAAAAAACTTTGTTTTAGAAATGGAAAGACAACATTGGAGTGACAGACATCCAGTCTACACTCAGTTAAGAAGTTTGAACAGCAAAGGGGCTTGACTAACAACTATACACGTAAACACTAATATGAGCGGGGTTAGCAATTCACCAAATAAATATCAATAACAAACAGAGATAAAAACAATAACTTGCCTTTCTGTGTGTGCATCTTGTGACCTGTGACCTGTGTCGATATCAGGGCAAAGTATTGTGTACCCCTGATACACACAGCGAGTGCCAGCATGCTACATCGGCTGTAGTGCTGTCGTGCTATTGTGTTGTTGTGTTGTCGTCATGTAGTCATGTAGTGTTGTAGTGTTGTCGCGGTGTAGTGACGTCACGATGTAGTGCTATAGTGCTGTCGTGATGTCCTCATGTAGGGATGTAATCATGTCGTGCTGTTGTCAAGTTGTGATGTCCCCATGTAGTAACTTAGTGCTGTCGTGATGTAGTGTTGAAGTGATGTAGTGTTGTAGTGACGTAGTGCTATAGTGTTGTAGTGCTGTCGTGCTTTCATTCTACGAACCATAACTTCAGTCACCTATAAAATGAAGTTCATTGGTTGAAATGTTGAAATACTGTAGTGCTCTTAGAAACCATCTTGTGCTTTTCTGTCGTTTAGCTGTCACTCGGTGATTGTTATTCCGCTGCTATAAGACTCGCCTGAAGATTGATGGGGAAACTTGCTTCCAAGGTAGAGCAAACGATCGACACATGTCACATGTACAGTGACAGATAAAGACACCCTCTTAAGATGCACTATCTATGTTAAGCTTTGATTTCTGCAAAAAGTCGCAATAGTACAAACAGGGAGTCACAATAATTTTCATTTTAGAGACACATGCCTTCTGTGAAAATTGTTAATGAAACACAATGGGCTGGTGTGCGGTGGTAAAGAGACGACAATGAACACTGGGTCCATCACTTCTACCAAGAAGCATATCGCCCCTGCTCTACTGAACTTCTACCTGAGTGGCATGGACTCCACCATGACCACACCTCCTACAGTAGACAACATCGTCCCAAACCGAAAGTCCAGTGGACCTGGCGCAGGCTAAATGAATGGCCGAGGAGTAAGACCTGGTTCATATTAACTGAAAGTCTGCATGTACCCGCAATAAGAGCCTCCAGACAGTCAGCGATTTGTCTTTTGGATTTGGATGGATTCGACATTCGGTGTTAGGACGATCTGGTAGCAATGATTGGAGTGATATGGTTTGCTTTGAAATGACAGGTGACCCATTCAACAAGCAGCTTCTTTCAAACTGTGCTTATTGGACACGATTTCTGTAAAAAAAATAATCGTAAAATAAGATAGACGGCCGGTCAGAAGCAGCCTAGTTTAAAATGCACTTAATTTTTTGCAACGCGCATTTTTTGCAAAAAGAAACACGAACTGTCGGTCAAAAGTCGGGATGGGGAGGTAATCGTTATAGAGATGACATTTAGCATTACAGCCATCTACATAGAGAAAACATTTCGTATGATGACTAAGAGGGGATCCTAATCGGGAAGATCTTTATGAGGAGGTTAGACTGTATCATACAAAACCTGGCAGCAGTCCAGTTATTACTTGGCAACTGTAAAATATTATGTGTACATGTAGCAGCATATTATGTGTATATGTAGCAGCACACACTGTATACCAATAAAGTATGTGGCAACTGTAAAATATTATGTGTATATGTAGCAGCACACACGGATACCAATAAAGTATGTGGCAGCTGTACAGTTATTACTTGGCAACTGTAAAATATTATGTGTATATGTAACAACTTATTATGTGTATATGTAACAGCATATTAAGTGTATATGTAGCAGCACACACGGATACCAATACATTATGTGGCAGCTGTAAAATATTATGTGTATATGTAACAGCATATAAAGTGTATATGTAACAGCATATTAAGTGTATGTGTAGCAGCACACACGGATACCAATACATTATGTGGCAACTGTAAAATATTATGTGTATATGTAACAGCATATAAAGTGTATATGTAACAGCATATAAAGTGTATATGTAGCAGCACACACGGATACCAATACATTATGTGGCAGCTGTACAGTTATTACTTGGCAGCTGTATAATATTATGTGTATATGTAGCAGCACACACGGATACCAATACATTATGTGGCAGCTGTACAGGTATTACTTGGCAGCTGTATAATATTATGTGTATATGTAGCAGCACACACGGATACCAATACATTATGTGGCAGCTGTACAGTTATTACTTGGCAGCTGTATAATATTATGTGTATATGTAGCAGCACACACGGATACCAATACATTATGTGGCAGCTGTATAATATTATGTGTATATGTAGCAGCACACACGGATACCAATACATTATGTGGCAGCTGTACAGGTATTACTTGGCAGCTGTATAATATTATGTGTATATCTAGCAGCACACACGGATACCAATACATTGTGTGGCAGCTGTACAGTTATTACTTGGCAGCTGTATAATATTATGTGTATATGTAGCAGCACACACGGATACCAATACATTATGTGGCAGCTGTATAATATTATGTGTATATGTAGCAGCACACACGGATACCAATACATTATGTGGCAGCTGTACAGGTATTACTTGGCAGCTGTATAATATTATGTGTATATGTAGCAGCACACACGGATACCAATACATTATGTGGCAGCTGTATAATATTAAGTGTATATCTAGCAGCACACACGGATACCAATACATTATGTGGCAGCTGTATAATATTATGTGTATATGTAGCAGCACACACGGATACCAATACATTATGTGGCAGCTGTACAGGTATTACTTGGCAGCTGTATAATATTATGTGTATATGTAGCAGCACACACGGATACCAATACATTATGTGGCAGCTGTATAATATTATGTGTATATCTAGCAGCACACACGGATACCAATACATTATGTGGCAGCTGTATAATATTATGTGTATATGTAGCAGCACACACGGATACCAATACATTATGTGGCAGCTGTACAGTTATTACTTGGCAGCTGTATAATATTAAGTGTATATCTAGCAGCACACACGGATACCAATACATTATGTGGCAGCTGTCCAAAGTTGCTTCACTTGTGTGGCGAGCTCTGTAAATGGTCGGTCACAAAAGAAGATCAGAAAGATGTATATTTATTGAGGAAGAGAAGAAGATATAAAGCCAAAAGGTCAGGAACCAAAACAACTTCGGTAGGTGACCTTTGCCCTCATCCTTGATTGGAGTTTCAACTGCCGCGAGAAACTGTCCTTCGTGACTCACATCTTCCCTTCTGAGAGAGAAATGTTTCCTGGTCAGTCGTGCGCCTCACTGCTGTGCTGCATCTGTCATCTTCCATCTTCCATCTGCAGCAGGTAGAGGGCGCTAGTGCAGGACATGGTGCCCAGCACTTGTTTGTGGAGATGGGTGCTAGGAGTCAGTGTAACGGTCACTGCAGGTAGGCCTCACCCGCACCATTTTGTTTTCTTTGGAGCATAGAGCCTCTGTCTGGTACTGGAGATGTTTGTTTGCTAATCTGTCCAAGTGCTTGCTATCAGCTGTCACGTATCTCATATCTTTGTACTGCTGGAGATGTTCTTGAGGAAACCTACCCATCTGGTCGATATCGGATATCAAACAGTTCAGGCGATCGTAACCCATGGTTACAAATATAAAGGGCAACAACAAATGTATTTAAATATTTCTTGTTTACAAATTTACAGCTGTGTGTAGGAAATGTTTGTAACGATATTACTTGAGAACTCTAAAGCACGTGACTACAGTACACTTATAATGTAGGACATGTAACGATATGAGTTCAGAACTCTAAAGCACGTGACTACAGTACACTTATAATGTAGGACATGTTTGTAACGATATTACTTCAGAAGTATAAACCCCGACAAATTGCCTCCCGATGAGTATGTGGTGACAACCTCATGACAGCTGGTCACGTGTGCTGTGACATGTCTTTGTCCAACTGTATGTGTCCTGTCAGTACAATGGTGTAAGACCCTAACATAATAGTCACTATGAGGTAAGTAGACACAGTTACACTCTTTGTCTGATCCTGACCAAACTTAACAACTCTTGTTGGTGTCGACTGTGTCGTGGTGATAGGTCCTAGGTCAGAGGCTATGTTTGGTATGGGGATGTTGCATAAGGAATAAGTATATGGTTAGTGACTTTGTCTGCGTGTTCAACTTGTAGTGGTGGCTCCAAATGAACAAGAAATACTAGAGGAATGATACAGAAGACATTGCGACTAATCTTTAATACGCAGAACAAAACGTGGACCAAGTCGTAATTTGAGAGGGTGGCGACGAGAGAGAGAGAGAAGACGAAGGACTTAGTGAGCGAGCACAGTATCGCAGAGAGAGAGAGAGAAGACGAAGGACCTAGTGAGCGAGCACAGTATCGCAGAGAGAGAGAGAGAGAAGACGAAGGACCTAGTGAGCGAGCACAGTATCGCTGAGAGAGAGAGAAGACGAAGGACCTAGTGAGCGAGCACAGTATCGCAGAGAGAGAGAGAGAAGACGAAGGACCTAGTGAGCGAGCACAGTATCGCAGAGAGAGAGAGAGAGAAGACGAAGGACCTAGTGAGCGAGCACAGTATCGCTGAGAGAGAGAGAAGACGAAGGACCTAGTGAGCGAGCACAGTATCGCAGAGAGAGAGAGAGAAGACGAAGGACCTAGTGAGCGAGAGAGAAGGTATCGGACGGTACAACAGCTAATGTATCTCCCCTTCACTCCAAACTTTGTGCTCCCCTTGCTAAACATGTCAGGAGGAGGCATCAGTCGTACCAGTGCCTCGCTACTTTAGCAGATGAACAGAAATAATGTGTGTGTGTGTGTGTGTGTGTGTGTGTGTGTGTGTGTGTGTGTGTTGTAGCTCACATCACATCAACGGCGTTTGTCCGATCTTCACCAAATTTGGTGGAAATATTTGTGTCGATGCTATGTGCTATGTGTTGTAGTCGGATACTGTTGTGATCACGTGAGTACAGTCGCCATTATATTCAACCTTTTGTGATCTTATTATGGGATGTACATAATGTAAACATGTCCGACTGCCTGATGTACATAATGTACAACATGTCGCCCTACTGCCTGGTATACATTATGTACATTATGTACAACATGCTGTCCTACTGTCTGTGGTTCCATAATTCTGTATGGAGTGTCACGTGACAGTGGAAGTTGACGACATATCTCACGGTAGTGTCTGTAACAGCTGGCGGTTTCCATGGAGACACACGAGCTCTCCGCTCCCAGACACCAAGAAGACAAGCAGAAAAAGTTTTCATGGTGGAACCTGAAGGATACCGGCAAGACACTGCAGGATACAGGCAAGACACTGCAGGATACAGGCAAGACACTGCAGGATACAGGCAAGACACTGGAGTTCCGAGCAGCGGTAATAAGTTATTTTGTGATCTATTTTGCATGGGTGGGGCCAGTGGTAGATGTACAGATACCTGAGTGTCTTTCCCGTGCAGTAGACGAAAACATTTACCACCTCGTTACAATCACGTAGTTTTACTTCTACGTCTCTTTTCTGAAAGCAGAAGCAACTGAATCCCAGTCCCCACATCCAAACCATCCAAATAAGTCACCCATCACCTGTTTCGGTTAGCGCCTGTCACCAATACAATGGGGTTTGGTTGTCCTGGGTTCACCTCTCGTCTCGGACACGCTGTTCTTTGTCTACATGTGGTATGGTATCTGTTTACAGGGCTGACAGCCTTGCGTGATATAGTGATATAGCCTTAGTTTCTGGCTGTCTTACAGCGATATAGTGAAATAGTAATAGTTGTTGGCTGCCTGGCCATGATATAGTGATATGGCCTTAGTTGTTGGCTGCCTGGCCATGATATAGTGATATAGCCTTAGTTACTGGTTGTCTTGCTGTGATATAGTGATATGGCCTTAGTTGATGGCTGCCTGGCCATGATATAGTGATATAGCCTTAGTTACTGGTTGTCTTGCTGTGATATAGTGATATGGCCTTAGTTGTTGGCTGCCTGGCCATGATATAGTGATATAGTGATATAGCCTTAATTGTTGGCTGTCTTGCCGTGATATAGTGATATAGCCTTAGTTACTGGTTGCCTTGCTGTGATATAGTGATATGGCTTTAGTTGCTGGCTGCCTTGTCGTGATATATTGTGATATAGTGATATAGCCTTAGTTGTTGGCTGCCCTGCCGTGATCAATCAGTCCTCTTTGTGCCGTCAGCAAGGGACCTCCATCTGGTTCTGTCTGCTGCTGTTCTGGGGGCTGTCTAGAGTGACAGACCTTTGTTCTTGAGGTCCTTTTCGATGGATCGCCTCCACGTCTCTTTGGGCCTCCCTCTGTTCCCCTTTCCCTGTGGTGTCCATCGCAGGGCTGTTCTGGGGACTGAGTCTGGAGGCATGCGGCACACGTGACCTAACCATCGCCAGCGCCGCAGTTGGATCGCTTCTGCCAGGGTGCACACCCCCATCTGTTCGCGCAGTTCTTCATTTGAGATGGTGTTGGGCCATAGGATCTTTTGTATGCGCCGCAGACACTTGGTTTGAAACACTTCTAGCTTTTTCTCGATAGAGGCTGTGGTCTTCCAGCACTCTGACCATATAGGAGGACACTGAGGATGTTGTTCTTGATGATCCTGATCTTTGTATGGCTGCTGAGGCTGAGGCAGTGGATCTCCAGATGGGCTTAACCATTGCAAAAGCTTGGTTGGCTTTGCTGATCCTGGTGTTGATATCCTGTTTACAGTCACCATCTGTTGTCACCTTGCTGCCTAGGTACACACATTCTTTTACGTCCACTAGTGGACTCCCGCTGATTGTGAGAGGGTTATTGTTTGTTCTGTTGTTCCTTAGGACCTGTGTTTTTTTTAATGTTGACTCTGAGTCTTATCATGCTGGCAGTCTTTCTAAGGTTTTCTGTCTTATCTTGAAGGTCTTGGTACCTATGGGATAGCAGTCCTTGGTCGTCGGCGTAGTCTAGATCTTCCAAGACTGAGTCCACTGTAGGCTCTGTCAACTTCCCTTTGTGACTTGATGCATGAGTCAATCAATGACCAGTGTGAACAGTATTGGTGACAGGATGCACCCCTGCTTGACCCCTGTGTCCACTCTAAAGGATTCAGTCAGCTGGTTGTTGTGGATGACCTGGCATTCAAAATTTTCGTATAAGGACTTGATGTTAACCAGTTTCCTTGGGATGCCATAGTGACGTAGAATCTTCCATAGAGAGGCACGATGTAGGCTGTCAAATGCCTTCTCAAAGTCAGTAAAGGCCATATACAGTGGACTGTTCCACTCCTGCGATTGTTCCAGGATCTGTCGCAGCACAAAGATATGTTCGATGCATGATCGTCCTTTCCGGAAGCCAGCTTGTTCTTGTCGGAGTATAGAGTCTACTGTTGTTGTAATGCGCTGGAGAATTATGCGGCTAAAAATTTTGCTTGTGATGGATAGCAATGTGATGCCTCTCCAGTTATTACAGTCACCAAGGTCTTTCTTTGATATCTTGACTATAACATCTTTTCTCCACTCGCCAGGGATTTCTTCACTGTCCCAGAGCTCCTGGAGGATTGTTTATAGGATACGGGGTGTCTCTTCCTCTTCTGCTTTCAGCATTTCAGCACATACACCATCCCTTCCTGGCGCCTTGCCGTTCATTGTTTTGTGAATGGCTTCCTTAATTTCTTGTAGTGCAATTGGTCCAGTATTGATATCTAGGTCTTCTTCTGCTTCGATGATTTCAGGTAGCACTGATGGGTCTGGCTGGTTAAGAATCTGTTGTAAATGTTCCCCCCTCCCATCTCTTCAGTTTGGCTCGCTCTTCAGTGATGAGTGTGCCATCTGCTCTTTTAACCGGAAGGTCCTGGTTGTGCCTTCGGTCACCTCGAAGCTTCCTTATGTTCTGTTAGGTCGCCTTCATGCCTTTCCGTCCGGCTGCTGTCTCGGCTCTAGCTGCGAGCTGCTCTATATATTGTCGCCTGTCTCTCCTTGAGGAGGACGATCTGTTTGTCTAGCTCCCTGTTTTGGACTGCAGCCCCCTCTTTCAGGCTGGGGGACTTCGTGCTCAGGAGCTTCCTCTTCAACTCTTTCCTCTCTTCTATCAAGTTCCATGTTTGCAGATATCCATACATTTTGGGGGCTTGTCCTGTAGCCAATGGTTTCTTTTGCTGTTTCTACTGTGGCTTTGTTAAAGGTATCGATCGTTATTGCTGCTTCATCTCGGAGGACGCAGAAGTTGTTTTTCAGTGCAATGCCGAAGGCTTTTTTGATTGCTGGGTCTCTGAGTTTGGCCATGTCCATACACTGATTTCTTTTTCTGCCAAATCTTTACTTTTCTCAACTTCAGTTTCAGCTTTGCAACTAATAGGTGGTGGTCATTGCCAACGTCTGCTCCTCGCTTGATTTGCATGTCTTGTAGGGAGTGCTTCCATTTGCTGTTGATGATGATGTGATCTATCTGGCTTTGTGTCCTTCCATCAGGTGATGTCCAGGTTACTTTGTGGATTGTTTTGTGCGCAAACAGAGTACCACCAATAATAAGATCGTTCTCTTTACACAGACTAATGAGTCTCTCACCATTGTCAGTAAGTTCTCCAGGTCCATGCTGCCCCATGACTCTTTCTCTGTTCTCGTTTTTGTTGCCGACTCTTGCGTTAAAATCGCCCATGAGGAGCATCGCATCATGCTTGGGGATGTCGTCTAAAGCCGCTTGAAGTGCATCATAAAATTTGTCTTTTTTCTCTTCGTCAGCGTTGTCAATGGGGGCATAGGCCTGCCAGACGAGATAAAGGTTTCCCCAGTGTTAAGAACCTGTTTTCATCTGCCTGTCCATCTGGCCTCTGCTACTGCGAGCATTGTGAGGCTGTAGCTGTTCATTTCTGTAACTGTTTGTAATAGCCATTCTGTCTGGAATAAAGTCCGTACATTCCAGCAACCAACTCGCATATGATGTTTTGGTGTCAGGAGCTCCGCTGTCGGGCCAGAGACTTTCTTTTGGCTTTGATCTCTTGCCGTCATAGGGCCAGTTGTCTGGACTGCTTCACTCCTTCTACCAGATGAAGTTATTTCGCTAGCTGTCGTTTCCGTAGCATAAAGGTTTTTTATGGGATAGGATTGCAAGCCCTATGCCCAACCCTCCTCCTTCCTCATCCGGGCTTGGGACCGACTGATTGTAACATACCACAGTACATCGTGTTATTGTAACATACCACAGTACCTCGTGCTTTGATATCATCCTACAGTACCTCGTGCTATGATATCATCCTACAGTACCTCGTGCTATGATATCATCCTACAGTACCTCGTGCTATGATATCATCCTACAGTACATCGTGCTATGATATCATCCTACAGTACCTCGTGCTATGATATCATCCTACAGTACATCGTGCTTTGATATCATACCACAGTACATCGTGCTATGATATCATACCACAGTACATCGTGCTATGATATCATCCTACAGTACATCATCCTTTGATATCATACCACAGTACATCGTGCTATGATATCATCCTACAGTACATCATGCTTTGATATCATCCTACAGTACAACGTGCTATGATATCATCCTACAGTACATCGTGCTATGATATCATATTACAGTACATCGTGCTATGATATCATACTACAGTACATCGTGCTATGATATCAGCCTACAGTACATCGTGCTTTGATATCTTACAGTACAACGTGTTATGATATCATCCTACAGTACCTCGTGCTATGATATCATACTACAGTACATCGTGCTTTGATATCTTACAGTACAACGTGTTATGATATCATCCTACAGTACATCGTGCTATGATATCATACTACAGTACATCGTGCTTTGATATCTTACAGTACATCGTGCTATGATATCATCCTACAGTACATCACGCTTTTATCTCAGTGCATTATGCTAGTATATCATACCATAGTCCATCGATACAATTATAATAATGTAAACGTATAACACGCACCATCATGACCAAGACATATCGCTCTCTCTACGCACACCAGTACTGATAAATAAAAGACAGCAGACAGTAGAGGGTGAGATACGTGTAGGCACTGAACAACATTGTTTCCATTCCTTGTCTTGCTAAATATGATTGATGAAAATTCTTTTGCCTGCAATCGTTTTTCTCCTCTAGGAAAGACAATTATTTCAACTGTAGTGCTTGCCTCCCTTGTGATCAGCACGAGCCTAGTCTTCTGTGTCTGGTGAGTAAAGACCTCAGCACGTGAGCAATTATTGTCTCATTATCACACATTATTAGCAATCATCGTGGTAAACACACATTATCGGCAATCACTGACTCGTACAAAGTTGCAATCAAATATTATTAGCAATCATTTTGTCATAAATACAAATGATCAACAATGATCACCTGCATTGTACTCATTACTTGTCGTGTACTCACTACCTGCCCTGTACTCATTACTTGTCGCGCACTCACTACCTGCCCTGTGCTCATTACCTGTCGTGTACTCACTACCTGCCCTGTACTCATTACTTGTCGTGCACTCACTACCTGCCCTGTACTCATTACTTGTCGTGTACTCACTACCTGCCCTGTACTCATTACTTGTCGCGCACTCACTACCTGCCCAGTACTCATTACTTGTCGTGTACTCACTGCCTGCATTATACTCATTAAATGTCGCGTACTCACTACCTGCATTATACTCATTAAATGTCGTGTATTCACTACCTGCCCAGTACTCATTACTTGTCGTGTACTCACTACCTGCATTATACTCATTAAATGTCGTGTATTCACTACCTGCATTATACTCATTACTTGTCGCGTACTCGCTACCTGCATTATACTCATTAAATGTCGTGTATTCACTACCTGCATTATACTCATTACTTGTCGCGTACTCGCTACCTGCATTATACTCATTAAATGTCGTGTACTCACTACCTGCATTATACTCATTAAATGTCGTGTACTCACTACCTGCATTATACTCATTAAATGTCGTGTATTCACTACCTGCATTATACTCATTACTTGTCGCGTACTCGCTACCTGCATTATACTCATTAAATGTCGTGTACTCACTACCTGCATTATACTCATTAAATGTCGTGTACTCACTACCTGCATTATACTCATTACTTGTCGCGTACTCACTACCTGCATTATACTCAATAAATGTCGTGTACTCACTACCTGCATTATACTCATTAAATGTCGTGTACTCACTATCTATCCTGTACTCATTACTTGTCTCTCAGGTTTGGAACTCGCCTGCAGCGCTCCAAGAGGCTGCGGCTGAATGTTTCTCTGCCAAAGCTACAGTTTTTCAGGAGATGGATGGCGGGATGCAGGGGGTCGAGGCAGGACACCGGCGATGATGATGATGACGATGATGACAGCAGCTTCTACACCGACGTGGCGCTGTCACCTGACGCCTGCCTCACACAAGCAGTGGTGTCCCCTGCCTGCGGCACAGCAAGTGTCTCGGGTGGGCCGGACTATACTGATGTGGTTTTCCCGGGTGTCTGTGACTATACCGAGGTCACTCTCTCGGCTGGACCGCACTACGCTGATGTGGATGTGGTGAGTGGGTCACGTGACTCTGACACTGCAGCTGCTGTTCTGTTCAGTAAAGGCAGTCGGGTAGAAGGTAGTCGGGCAGTGTTTGTGAAAGACTATTCGGAAGTTAAGGTATTGAGTAGTGATCGTGTGGCCATCTCGGGTAGGCCTGAGTACAGTGAAGTCTACAAACCTCACCCTGGTGCCCGGGTGGTCATGCTGGACGACCGTCAGTACACTGAGGTAGATGTGTTGCCTGTAAATGGTCGGGTGCTGGTGCCGAGTGCGTCTGATTACACTGATGTCGCGGTTTCCAGTGGAGACGATCAGATGCTTATGTCGGGTGGCCACGAGTACGTGGACGTACAATTGTCAAACACAGACAATCAACGAGAGATGTGGGGGTCGCATGACTACACAGAGGTCTTTGTGCCTCCTGAAGACGGTCGGGTGGTCATATCGGGTGCCCTTGAGAACCCTGGGGTGGGTCTGTTGAGAGCTGTGGCTGGGGTGGATGTACCGGAGGACCTACATTACGCTGAGACATGTGTGACGGACGTGCGGACGGGTGGTGCCAGCCAAGGGCTTGACCAGTACAGCCACCTGGAGAACTGCGCCCCGAGGAGCACATTGAAGGGTGTGGCGCGCGCCTATAACCACGTGGTGGTCGTAAGGCCCAGACATGATGACGTGGGGCAGGCTGCTGGTCTCGTCAAGTTGACTTCAGTCAGTGACTATGATGTCAGCTCCGTGACTAGTGATGGATGTCGTGTCAAAGTCATAGCACAGCAGTACGACACACTCAACAAACAGTTTCCGCGCAGTCCTGCAAACACGTGACGTTCAAACCCCGTGTCACCTCCCACACACACCCACCACCTCACCCTCGCCAGTCACAGCAACACTACATCAGTAACAACCACGTGCAGAATAGAAAAGAGAGCAAAAAAAAGAGAATGAGTGGAGACTGATGCATCGACAGACGATATTGACAGTCGCGGACACTCAGGCAACCAGTGAGACTGAGAGACTGACAGACAGGCTGACTGACAGACTGAGAGACTGACAGACTGAGAGACTGAGAGACTGAGAGACTGACAGACTGACAGACAGGCTGACTGACAGCAGTTGTCTGAGGGAGAAGCAAACTACGAACTGAAATGTGTGCTTCAGTCCTGAGAGGCTTTCAACGACGGTGGGAAAAACCTGCAGAAAATTAGGGACTAGATGTGCCGACAAGTCAACTCAAATTATGCTGATATGTATATAACGACACACACACACACACACAAACACACACACACACACACATATATATATAATACATGTATATATGACATTTTATGCACTTGGGTTTGTATGTTAACTTTATTAAAGGGACATAATAGCTTGACGCATAGCCTCTATCTTCCAGACACTAGTTATCTCCCCGCTCAAGAATTGGGCGAACGTGTCCTACATGCATCCACATTGTTCTCTCCTTCAAAAATACTTGTCCACAAGCATCTTTCTCTTTCTCTCTCTATCCCACGATCCCCGCCTTGATTGTTGTCGTTGTCGTTGTGAGATATAACAGCCAGGTGCCTCAGTCAATAAATCTCTAACATCTTTTGTTGTCTTATTTCTTACGACACTAGACAGACTTTACATCAGACAGTCACAAGCAAATATCACAAATGTGACAGCTGTACGGACGCTGTGTGACAACTATTGGACAGCTGTGTGACAGCTAAGTGACAGCTGTGTGACAACTATAGGACAGCTGTGTTACAACCATTGGACAGCTGTGCGACTTAAGTGGCAGCTGTGTGACAACTATTGGACAGCTGCGTGACAACTATTGGACAGCTGTGCGACTTAAGTGGCAGCTGTGTGACAACTATTGGACAGCTGCGTGACAACTATTGGACAGCTGTGCGACTTAAGTGGCAGCTGTGTGACAACTATTGGACAGCTGCGTGACAACTATTGGACAGCTGTGCGACTTAAGTGGCAGCTGTGTGACAACTATTGGACAGCTGCGTGACAACTATTGGACAGCTGTGCGACTTAAGTGGCAGCATTGGAGTGTGACAACTATTGGACAGCTGTGTGACAACCATTGGACAGCTGTGTGACAACTATTGGACAGCTGTGTGACATGACACATAAGTGACAGCTATCTAGCGAATATAGAGCAGCTTTCTGATAGCTACAGGACAGCTGTACAACAGTCGCTTTGTCTTTCTCCCTCTCTCTTAATCGCTCCCTTTTTCTGTCTATTTCGTTCTCTCTTCTTTCTTTCTCATATGTCCCTTTCTTTCTTTCTTTCTCCTTCTCTTTGTGTCTTTCATTTTTCTCTCTTTTTACGTCTTTCTCTTTTTCCTTTCTTCTCCACTTTACCTTTTTTTGAACCTTTTTTCCCTCTTCCTTTCTTACTCTGTTCTCTCTTTTGTTTTGTTTGCTTTCTCTTTTTCTCTTTCTCTCTGTCCTTTTCTTTCTTGTGTGTGTGTCTCCGAATATCCGTGTTAGTAACTGTAAGCAATCTACTGAAAGACGCAAGCAGGTAAGAAAGCTTGTCGAAACAGTTTCTGTTTTTCTGATAAACAATTGACCTTTAACCCCAAGTGATAAGCGTGGGTCGTCGTAACATCAGATTACCAGCCTCCCTCCCATTGAAATGTTTTTCTCGCCATCACTCGTACAATTCACGTCGTCACTTAAAGTGTTTGTCACCCTTTGTGACCAGCACACCCTCGCGAAAGTCCACCGCCCTGTACCCGGGGTGTGTCTGACGAGCAGTCGCGATGACATGTAGGGGATACCAGCGATAGAGTGGCTCAGCTAAGCACATGAGGATCAATGCACATCATTATCTACCCGCTATGCGGTCTCAAAGTCATTTCACAAACTTGTCTGAACTCGGCTGGCGGCAGGGTCGCCCCTGAAGGCTGTCAACCTTTGGACGAGGGCCAGGACGAGGAGGGGAATCCACAGACAGGAGCTGGTCCCATACCTGCTCTCACACCTCTTCTTTCATCTGACCGCCGGCCACACGGGGCTACAACAGCTACACAACCAGCTACACGGCCAGCTGCTACATCAACAGCTACACAGCCAGCTGCTACATCAACAGCTACACATTCAACACAGCCGGTGACAAAGGCTTTGTTACAGTCGTTTGGCTGACTAGCAGACTAGCATAGCGGACTAGCAGACTAGCTTTCTCCTGAAACTCAAGGGAATTAACTCACTACCATTACTCACCTCAGGAAAGGACTGAAGAGAAAGGTAACATCATCTCTGATAATATCGATAACATTAATGTTTGTCAGATGATACATGGGGGCTAGTAACACTTACTGTATGTTCTGTGTATACAGGGGGACCAGCAGTACTAAGTGTCAGATGTTTACACTTGTAACACTTATTGTTTACGCTGTTACATACGGGGACTTGCAACACTTATTCTGTGCCCTGTTTCTACCCCAGGGCTAGCATTACTGGGTGTCCGACACACGGGAGGCTAGTAGCACTAATTTATACACTGGGGGTGGGGGCTAGCAGCTCTAAGGATTCTATTTATACTCGGGGGCTACCAGTATTGAGTGTCCTACACACGGGAAGTGGGGGGAGGGGCTTAGCAGCAGCAGCAGCAGCAGCAGCAGCAACAATTGGTGTTGAAAGACGAAAGCTCGGCGCTGGCCACAAGACACTCGGAGCACCTCAAGTCTTGTGTGTCGCCAGGCACTGACCCAGTCTCTTGTCGTCACCAGCCCTCACAGCCAGGCCGGAAGTAGGGGTCGTGCTGTCCAACGCTTGGCAGCGGCACGTGACCAGGCAGTGGCCACACTGCACCACACCCTCCACACACTGAGTTTGAGGCAGCGCCGCCTACAGCCTGGCACCACGCAGTTGACAACAGAAGACAGTTTCCAGGATGATTGGATACCAAGTGACCGCCGTGCTTCTTGTACTGGTGCTGGCGTGTTTGGAGAGGGGTGAGTACCCTAGTATATAATATGTTTTATATTTATATATATTACTCAGTTTGGCTGGGTGAGGTTAGTACGGGTGAGTAACATTGTATTTACATTACTCAACGTGTGTTGGGAAGGTAGAATACTATTTTATCTGTATTACTCTGCATTCTTTCCCCACACAGGGGAGCACGCTATTTATTCACTTTATTACAGAACTAAATACTTCACATACACACACACGCATACACACATAGCATTGCTATAAACTTCTCCAAACCACTGCACCCTTAATATGAAAGGTGTGGTAATGATACAGCTGTACACTTAGTATAAAGGTATATGCTAGCGCACAGCTGTGTGGTAATGATACAGCTGTACACTTAGTATAAAGGTATATGCTAGCGCACAGCTGTGTGGTAATGATACAGCTGTACACTTAGTACGAAGGTATATGCTAGCGCACAGCTGTGTAGTAATGATACAGCTGTACACTTAGTATGAAGGTAGGTGACAGCGCACAGCTGTGTTAATCACACATCTACATGGCTACAGCTTAGAAACATGATTTGTAAGCCTCTGTGGCATTTATCACTCACTCAATCACTCAATCAATCAATCAATCAATCAATCAATCTTTACTTTCTGTATAAGGTGCAAGTCCAGAAATTTGTTGTGGGCTGACACCATTACAAATTAAGATGACATGCAACATGTTGATTATGCATATACAAACGCGCGCGCAAACACACACACACACACACCTAGAGATCGTATGAAATAATGCTAAGAATACAAGATAATGCAGAGAATATAAAATAATCCAAGGTGTCACTGTCTTTCATGTTGAGGATGGTGATGACTGCTGGTATCAACAGCCTGCTGTATGTATTACTCCGCACAAGTGGCACTTTGTACTTTGTGTAGCGCCTGCCACAATCAGAAACTGAAAGTTGGGTTGGAGAGGGTGTGTAGGGTCTACAGTAATGTCAGCTGCCATCCTCCCGACACCATGGAGACACAGGTCAGAGGGCGGTAGGTGTGTCATGCCAGTTGTGTTGCTTGCCTAGTTGATGACTGTGCCCGGCCTTTGTCTTCTCTTACTTTCAACGAGGTTGCCCTATAGGCGGGAAGTTTTCTCCAAAGTTACAGTCTGTTGTGAGTCTGTTTGTATGTGACCACTGAAGTCATGACAGTGTCCTGTGACCACTTTAGTCTGTAGTCATGACAGTGTCCTGTGACCACAGTAGTCATGACAGTGTCCTGTGACCACTTTAGTCTGTAGTCATGACTGTGTCCTGTGACCACTGTAGCCATGACAGTGTCCTGTGACCACTGTAGTCATGACTGTGTCCTGTGACCACTGTAGTCATGACTGTGTCCTATGACCACTATAGTCATGACTGTGTCCTGTGACCAATGTAGCCATGAATGTGTCCTGTGACCACTGTAGCCATGACTGTGTCCTGTGACCACTGTAGCCATGACTGTGTCCTGTGACCACTGTAGTCATGACTGTGTCCGGTGACCATTGTAGTCATGACTGTGTCCTGTGACCACTGAAGTCATGACTGTGTCCGGTGACCATTGTAGCCATGACTGTGTCCTGTGACCACTGTAGTCATGACTGTGTCCTGTGACCACTGTAGTCATGACTGTGTCCTGTGACCACTGTAGCCATGACAGTGTCCTGTGACCATTGTAGCCATGACTGTGTCATGTGACCACTGTAGCCATGACAGTGTCGTGTGACTACTGTAGTCATGACTGTGTCATGTGACCACTGTAGTCATGACAGTGTCGTGTGACCACTATAGTCATGACTGTGTCCTGTGACCACTGTAGCCATGACAGTGTCCTGTGACCATTGTAGCCATGACTGTGTCATGTGACAACTGTAGTCATGACAGTGTCGTGTGACTACTGTAGTCATGACTGTGTCCTGTGACCACTGTAGCCATGACTGTGTCATGTGACCAATGTAGCCATGACTGTGTCCTGTGACCACTGTAGTCATGACTGTGTCCTGCGACCACTGTAGTCATGACAGTGTCGTGTGACCACTGTAGTCATGACAGTGTCGTGTGACCACTATAGTCATGACTGTGTCCTGTGACCACTATAGTCATGACAGTGTCGTGTGACCAATGTAGCCATGACTGTGTCCTGTGACCACTGTAGTCATGACTGTGTCCTGCGACCACTGTAGTCATGACAGTGTCGTGTGACCACTGTAGTCATGACAGTGTCGTGTGACCACTATAGTCATGACTGTGTCCTGTGACCACTATAGTCATGACAGTGTCGTGTGACCACTATAGTCATGACTGTGTCCTGTGACCACTGTAGTCATGACAGTGTCCAGGGAGGTCAGCTAGTAGCGCTCTTCACCTGCTGTCCCTTCACTTCCAGAGACGGGTTGGTGGGTGTGTGTGTGGGGGTGGTGGTACCATTTCTGCCTTCACGGCCTCCACCAAAAACCATCTCCTCTGCTTTACCATCATTCACCTACAGAAAGGTGCTGTAGTGTAGCAGCAGAGGCCAGAGGTGTCCAGGTGTTTGTTAGGTTGTACACTTGGTACAGATTGGGTTGTTAGGTTGTACACTTGGTACAGAGTGGGTTGTTAGGTTGAACAGTTGCTACAGAGTAGATTGTTAGGCTGTACACTTGCTACAGAGTAGATTGTTAGGCTGTACACTTGCTACAGAGTAGATTGTTAGGCTGTACACTTGGTACAGAGTAGATTGTTAGGTTGAACACTTGCTACAGAGTAGATTGTTAGGCTGTACACTTGCTACAGTGTAGGTTGTTAGGCTGTACACTTGCTACAGTGTAGGTTGTTAGGCTGTACACTTGCTACAGAGTAGATTGTTAGGCTGTACACTTGCTACAGTGTAGGTTGTTAGGCTGTACACTTGCTACAGTGTAGGTTGTTAGGCTGTACACTTGCTACAGAGTAGATTGTTAGGCTGTACACTTGCTACAGTGTAGGTTGTTAGGCTGTACACTTGCTACAGTGTAGGTTGTTAGGCTGTACACTTGGGCAATAAATTCAAATACCTCGTGACGACCTCAGCTTGAACACTCAGATGAACGTGAATATTAACACAACATTTCAATCTACAAGCACAAAGACATCAGCTGAGTATAAAGATGTTGACATCAGAGGCTTTGTCATACAATGTCATGTACTGTCTCGATATATATCACACAATACACAAATATATTGTCTATATATTCACACATTTCTTACACATCACACATTATATATATATATCACATTGCCTATATATATATATCACACGTTGTCATTACATATCACATATTGTCTATATATCAATTGTTATGACCTGTGTACATATACAGTTCAATAGCAGAGTCTCTCCCTCTGTATATCATAATGTCAAGAAGTAGAGTCTGTTTATAAGACTTTATATTCTCTGTCTGTTGAATGGTGGCCTCATGTTGGTTGGACAGGTAGACGCTCAGCTTGTTTTACAATCATTCCTGTATTCACTCCTGTATTTTTACCGGATTTCTTTACAATCGTTCTTTAGCTGAATTCAGTCCGACAATCATGATTACTCTCAGGCAGGCATCATGGCTTCCTGTCAATGTTGAGCATTTGTCTGTCTTTTCGTGATATTCACGTGTGTCTTGGCTGTTGTTTGTTGTCATTGGTGGGTGAGTGTGACCACAGCTTTGGTGGTGTCGGCTTTATCTCTGTTATCATTCATCGTCGGTCGTTTATCTGTGTCTCTTTCAATGAGTTCGTTACTACAGCAGTCTCCGCACTCGTAGGCAGATTATTTTACTTGTTGACTGCACTCGTCGAAGCTTGTTGTGGCTTTGGTGAAAACACTGACACTGACTCGCCCTGTGAACCCCGAGTGTCAGCACTTGAATGTCTGTCAGGCTCACAGGTCACAGTCATGGTGCACGGCGCTGGCTATCGGATGTTGCATCAGATTATGATGCAGATTAATGGGAACAAGAAGGAACACGACTGTGAGAGGCTTTCAGTGGCAGGGGGTCAGGGGTCAGGAGAAGAAGTGCACGTGGGTTACCGTGACGTGCACCAACCGAGCATGGTGACGTCTCCCCGCCGAGCAGCGTGATGGTCGTCACGGAATAATAAAGATCATAAATGATAGTAATAATAATAATAGTCATTGTCATGTATGCAACTCTTTACTCAACCATCAAAGGCTTTACATAAGCAAACATAAAAGAGGATGATATTGATCGCAATATGCCAGGGCTACATGAACTGTACACATCAAATCGCAAAAAACACATTACAGTATTACTACACATTACAGTGGTATTACATATTACAGCATTTCTACACATTACAGCATTACTACGCATTACAGTACAGCATTACTACGCGTTACAGTGATATTACATATTACAGCATTTCTACACATTACAGTGGTATTACACATTACAGCATTACTACACATTACAGTGGTATTACATAATACAGCATTTCTACACATTACAGTGGTATTACATATTACAGCATTACTACACATTACAGTGGTATTACATAATACAGCATTTCTACACATTACAGTGGTATTACATATTACAGCATTTCTACACATTACAGTGGTATTACATATTACAGCATTTCTACACATTACAGCATTACTACGCATTACAGTGGTATTACATATGACAGCATTTCTACATATTACAGTGGTATTACATATTACAGCATTCTACACATTACAGCATTACTACGCATTACAGTGGTATTACATATTACAGCATTTCTACATATTATAGCATTACTACCAATTACAGTGGTATTACATATTACAGCATTTCTACATATTACAGCATTACTTCACGCCACTGCACTACTAAAGTTTACAGCATTTCTACAAATTACAGTGTTATTACATATTACATTACTTCACATTACAGCATTACTACGCATTACAGTGGTATTACACATTACAGCATTTCTACACATTACAGTGGTATTACATATTACAGCATTTCTACACATTACAGTGGTATTACATATTACAGCATTTCTACACATTACAGTGGTATTACATATTACAGCATTTCTACACATTACAGTGGTATTACATATTACAGCATTTCTACACATTACAGTGGTATTACATATTACAGCATTTCTACACATTACAGTGGTATTACATATTACAGCATTTCTACACATTACAGTGGTATTACATATTACAGCATTTCTACACATTACAGTGGTATTACATATTACAGCATTCTACACATTACAGCATTACTACGCATTACAGTGGTATTACATATTAGAGCATTTCTACACATTACAGTGGTATTACATATTACAGCATTTCTACACATTACAGTGGTATTACATATTACAGCGTTTCTACACATTACAGTGGTATTACATATTACAGCATTTCTACACATTACAGCATTACTACACATTACAGTGGTATTACATATTACAGCATTTCTACACATTACAGTGGTATTACATATTACAGCATTTCTACACATTACAGTGGTATTACATATTACAGCATTCTACACATTACAGCATTACTACGCATTACAGTGGTATTACATATTACAGCATTTCTACATATTACAGCATTACTTCACGCCACTGCGCTACTAAATATTACAGCATTTCTACAAATTACAGTGTTATTACATATTACATTACTTCACATTACAGCATTACTATACATTAAAGCGTTACTAGATATTACAGTGCTACTACACAATACAGCATTACTACACATTACCAACACACGACCAGTGGATTGTTACATGAAGAGTAACAACCAGAGTTGTCGTTCAAGATGTCACAAATTTCACAGTCGAGATGTTTAAGGCTCAAGTTTAGATTGACAACATGGAAGCCCATTATTTCATTCATTATTTCAAGACTAGAGTAATTATACTCAGGAGAGTATTGATCTGAAATCAGATAGTTGATCCAATCCCCACCAGGGAGATAGAAAAGCTGATAAATTTCACAAACAAGGAAGCTTAGATGATTAGAGTGTGGAAAGCACGGAAGGAAAAACAAAAACGCCACAGACAAGGAAAACGATGACGAGGTTGACAACAAGAATAACAGGCAGACGACATGCAGTAACATAACAACATTACGCAGAAAAACACAAAAAATACAGACAAGCGAATAAGGGCATGATATAAATCACCTGAAGTAACTAGGGTGAATAAGGGCATGATATAGTGCCTACCCAGCCACCTCTACTAAAGTGAAGAAGGGCATGATATAGTGCCTACCCAGCAACCTCTACTAAAGTGAAGAAGGGCATGATATAGTGCCTACCCAGCAACCTCTACTAAAGTGAAGAAGGGCATGATATAGTGCCTACCCAACCACCTCAAGCTACTAAGCTGTATAGGGGCATGATATAGTGCCTACCCAACCATCTCAAGCTACTAAGCTGTATATGGGCATGATATAGTGCCTACCCAACCACCTCAAGCTACTAAGCTGTATAGGGGCATGATATAGTACCTACCCAACCACCTCAAGCTACTAAGCTGTATAGGGGCATGATATAGTACCTACCCAACCACCTCAAGCTACTAAGCTGTATAGGGGCATGCTATAGTGCCTACCCAGCCACCTCAAGCTACTAAGCTGTATAGGGGCATGATATAGTACCTACCCAGCCACCTCAAGCTACTAAGCTGTATAGGGGCATGATATAGTGCCTACCCAGCCACCTCTACTAAAGTGAAGAAGGGCATGATATAGTGCCTACCCAGCCCAGAGCAGTGACCACTCATCACCAGGCGCTGATTACTGTTCTAAGGTCTTTACTTTTTACAGCAGCACTTGTTTTGTCTGGAATAACAAGTGTTACTTATGAAATGCAAACTATCCAAGTCATCCAAGTGTAGATGTCTTTAGATAAGCAGCTTGTTTATCAGGTTTTCAACTTGATTACCCAGACCCATCTTCTAGTGTTTTCTTTATCGTATTTTGTTCAAGTATTACCCAGCCCGAGGCAATCCCTTTACCTGGATAAAGTGTGTGACTTGTCCGGGGGCCAGCTTCTGGTGAATGTGTGAGGAGTGAGATGTGACCTCATTTATCTCGGGGCCAGCTTCTTGTGAATGTGTGAGGAGTGAGATGTGACCTTATTTATCTCGGGGCCAGCTTCTTGTGAATGTGTGAGGAGTGAGATGTGACCTTATTTATCTCGGGGCCAGCTTCTGGTGAATGTGTGAGGAGTGAGATGTGACCTTATTTATCTCGGGGCCAGCTTCTTGTGAATGTGTGAGGAGTGAGATGTGACCTCATTTATCTCGGGGCCAGCTTCTTGTGAATGTGTGAGGAGTGAGATGTGACCTTATTTATCTCGGGGCCAGCTTCTGGTGAATGTGTGAGGAGTGAGATGTGACCTCATTTATCTCGGGGCCAGCTTCTTGTGAATGTGTGAGGAGTGAGATGTGACCTTATTTATCTCGGGGCCAGCTTCTTGTGAATGTGTGAGGAGTGAGATGTGACCTTATTTATCTCGGGGCCAGCTTCTGGTGAATGTGTGAGGAGTGAGATGTGACCTTATTTATTTTGGGGCCAGCTTCTGGTGAATGTGTGAGGAGTGAGATGTGACCTCATTTATCTCGGGGCCAGCTTCTGGTGAATGTGTGAGGAGTGAGATGTGACCTTATTTATCTCGGGGCCAGCTTCTTGTGAATGTGTGAGGAGTGAGATGTGACCTTATTTATCTCGGGGCCAGCTTCTGGTGAATGTGTGAGGAGTGAGATGTGACCTCATTTATCTCGGGGCCAGCTTCTTGTGAATGTGTGAGGAGTGAGATGTGACCTTATTTATCTCGGGGCCAGCTTCTTGTGATGGAGGTGCCCATCTTTTCTCCCAAACTGCCTGACTTTCCCAGCTCTCTAGGAATTCAGAGACCCACGGAACACTTAAGTCACAAAGTATCAGGTATCACAGGTGTGTAAATTACCTGGAAGAACTGCTTCCCTGAGCCAGTTGAATGTTTGCAGAAGAACATGATGTTCAAGTGTTGAACTCCGCTCTTCCTCTGATGACCGTATCCTAACTGTTCCTGTCACCAGAACAACAACATATGGTCACAGGATGTTTGGCTACTGTGCTGCAAAACAATGGAACTCTCTTCCTTTCCATATCCGCCACCTTCCTACAACTGAATCCTTCAAATCTGCACTGAAAACGCACCTCTTCCTTGAGCACTACTCCTAGTCCACAATGGTAGTCCTTACCCCCCCCCTTCCCTCTTGCTACTTGTCTCCCCATCTTTCTCTGCAGAATCACTATATTCTCTATGTTTCTGTTACTTGGTGTCTTTTTGTGTTTTCTATCTTTGTTTTCTGTTTATCGTCAGTTCTGTCGTTTATTCTTCTGTCCCCAGTGTTCTATCCACGTAGTCCATGTCTCTTGCTCGTTATAATCGTTAAGAGCATGCTGTCTGTGAGTGTCAATATGCGCAATAAACATCTTCACTATTATTATTATTATTACTTTTCACACAGAAGCCTCTAGAACTGTTCACACAAGACCCACATAGTTTGTTCACAAAAGCCATTAAATCTTGATGTCAACAATGATCATCGCTGCAGAGATTAAATATAACTCACTACACTGATGTGATCATTTGATCTCCATGGCAAACAACAAGTCTAATTTCCTCATGTGAAGAAACTTGAGAGTGTGCTTCAGACAAACAGAGCCTTTAGTGTTGAAAGTTCATTTCTGTCACACTGCTGTCAGGAAAGGAAGCGGTTACTGGTTGAGTTCATTTCTGACAAAGTGACGTGTGCACAAAGACATGAATGACACAGTGATATATGCACAAAGACATGAACGATACAGTGACGTGTGCACAAAGACATGAATGACACAGTGATGTATGCACAAAGACATGAACGATACAGTGACGTGTGCAGAAAGACATGAACGATACAGTGACGTGTGCACAAAGACATGAACGATACAGTGACGTGTGCACAAAGACATGAACGATACAGTGACGTGTGCACAAAGACATGAGTGACACAGTGATGTATGCACAAAGACATAAACGATACAGTGACGTGTGCAGAAAGACATGAACGATACAGTGACGTGTGCACAAAGACATGAACGATACAGTGACGTGTGCACAAAGACATGAGTGACACAGTGATATATGCACAAAGACATGGGCGATACAGTGACGTGTGCACAAAGACATGAACGATACAGTGACGTGTGAACAAAGACATGAACGATACAGTGACGTGTGCACAAAGACATGAACGATACAGTGACGTGTGCACAAAGACATGAGTGACACAGTGATATATGCACAAAGACATGAACAATACAGTGACGTGTGCACAAAGACATGAACAATACAGTGACGTGTGCACAAAGACATGAGCAATATAGTGACGTGTGCACAAAGACATGGGCGATATAGTGACGTGTGCACAAAGACATGAAGAATACAGTGACGTGTGCACAAAGACATGAACAATACAGTGACGCGTGCACAAAGACATGAACAATACAGTGACGTGTGCACAAAGACATGGGCGATACAATGACGTGTGCACAAAGACATGAACAATACAGTGACGTGTGCACAAAGACATGAACAATACAGTGACGTGTGCACAAAGACATGCGCGATATAGTGACGTGTGCACAAAGACATGGGCGATATAGTGACGTGTGCACAAAGACATGGGCGATACAGTGACGTGTGCACAAAGACATGAACGATACAGTGACGTGTGCACAAAGACATGAGTGACACAGTGATGTATGCACAAAGACATAAACGATACAGTGACGTGTGCAGAAAGACATGAACGGTACAGTGACGTGTGCACAAAGAGATGAACGATACAGTGACGTGTGCACAAAGACATGAGTGACACAGTGATATATGCACAAAGACATGGGCGATACAGTGACGTGTGCACAAAGACATGAACGATACAGTGACGTGTGCACAAAGACATGAACGATACAGTGACGTGTGCACAAAGACATGAACGATACAGTGACGTGTGCACAAAGACATGAGCGACACAGTGATGTATGCACAAAGACATGAACGATACAGTGACGTGTGCACAAAGACATGAACAATACAGTGACGTGTGCACAAAGACATGAGCAATATAGTGACGTGTGCACAAAGACATGGGCGATATAGTGACGTGTGCACAAAGACATGGGCGATATAGTGACGTGTGCACAAAGACATGGGCGATACAATGACGTGTGCACAAAGACATGAACAATACAGTGACGTGTGCACAAAGACATGAACAATACAGTGACGCGTGCACAAAGACATGAACAATACAGTGACGTGTGCACAAAGACATGGGCGATACAATGACGTGTGCACAAAGACATGAACAATACAGTGACGTGTGCACAAAGACATGAACAATACAGTGACGTGTGCACAAAGACATGGGCGATACAATGACGTGTGCACAAAGACATGAACAATACAGTGACGTGTGCACAAAGACATGAACAATACAGTGACGTGTGCACAAAGACATGGGCGACACAGCAGCCACAAACAGGTGGCGGTCGGCGTAACATGGCCCAGAGCACTGACCGGAAACGGAAACAGGCCCTCGTGTACAGACCACAGCGCTCTTTTCGTCAAGTGCACCTGTCACTCTCAACTACTCTCTCTCTCTCTCTCTCTTTATGTCTCCCTAATTCGCTCGTTCGCTCGCTCGCAATCCTTTCTACACACACTCATAGAATGGGAGATAACCCTGGTATTCTGTAATCGTGATCAACTTTGTTATCGCAGGGGGAGGATAACCCTGACTGATGTTGCTCACTGCAGACTGAACTCTTTTCCCCCCTCTCTCCCCCCCCCACACACACACAGGATGTTTGGACATGGTTCTCGTACCCCACCCCACCCCACACACCCCGCACCCACCAGGATTGACATCTGTTCGTCGACCACGTGTCCCGCCGCCTGCTGCTCGCCGTCCCCCAGGAGGCAGGTAAGGGTGGTGGGGGGGGGAGGGTAGAGCCGTGTGC
Source organism: Marisa cornuarietis (assembly GCA_004794655.1). Taxonomy (NCBI): domain Eukaryota; kingdom Metazoa; phylum Mollusca; class Gastropoda; order Architaenioglossa; family Ampullariidae; genus Marisa; species Marisa cornuarietis. The sequence goes on from SMMW01000452.1 coordinate 179,675, forward strand.
GGACACCCAGGATGATTGTCGGAGACCGAGGGAGGGCTGAAGGGTGGTTCTTGGTTCAAACCTCAACATGAGAGAAGTGCACAAGGATGACTTGTCTCGCAAGCTGTGGCAGCACGTGACGAGGCTGCAGACAGAGCGGCTGACATGTGAGTGATGTGAGGTGTTGTAGTCACAGTGTAGACTGTAGTCAGTGTGAGTGGAAAGTGTCGCCATCTACACAAGACGTTACATTCAACCAGGGGAACAAGGTCATGGTCGACATCGTATGGCCCGGCCGTGAGTCACAGGTCAGAGGTCAGACATACCCCCCCGCTGTACTCGTCAACAGACGGACCTGGGATTTCTTACAAGTTTTGTTTCTCCTAACTTGCGTCAGCACACTGTAGTCACGTGACCCTCGCACACACAGCCTCACTCGTCAAGCGTTAATTAACCCTTTGACACTCGCTTGTTAACACACGTTCGTCGACAGTCACTTAGAGGTCGTCGGTTCGATTCCTGAAATATCAAATTAAACTTTCACAAACAAACAAATGTCATCTACCAGACATCGAGATCTCTGTCTCACTGGGTCACTGCGCAGTCCACAGCGATGTCAAGTATCTCGTGCATAAAGTGGCCATGACCTCCTTGATGATGATGAGGAAGTCCCCTGAAGTAATCAAATACGGTGATGTGCAGGTATCATCCTGCTACAGGTATCAAGTGATATCACCTGAACATAAGTCACGTCACGAGTCAATGAGCGTCTTGCCTGACTCCAAAGTCTGTCTCTGTCTCTCTGTCGCAGCCTTTCCATAGAATGTCGAGTGAAGATTTGATATTAGTTACGGAAACATCAGGTATGGAAGATTGTCACAGCGTATCCACAATCATCCACCTTACAGCCTGGCGCCGACAAACATTTCGTCAAAATGGCAGTCAGAATACTGCCCCGTGTAGACTGTCAGTCTCTCGCTAGTGTCTGACTCCATCTTGCTCCATTATATCAATTACAATACTGCCCCGTGTAGACTGTCAGTCTCTCGCTAGTGTCTGACTCCATTATATCAATTACAATACTGCCCCGTGTAGACTGTCAGTCTCTCGCTAGTGTCTGACTCCATTATATCAATTACAATACTGCCCCGTGTAGACTGTCAGTCTCTCGCTAGTGTCTCACTCCATTATATCAATTACAATACTGCCCCGTGTAGACTGTCAGTCTCTCGCTAGTGTCTGACTCCATTATATCAATTACAATACTGCCCCGTGTAGACTGTCAGTCTCTCGCTAGTGTCTGACTCCATTATATCAATTACAATACTGCCCCGTGTAGACTGTCAGTCTCTCGCTAGTGTCTGACTCCATTATATCAATTACAATACTGCCCCGTGTAGACTGTCAGTCTCTCGCTAGTGTCTGACTCCATTATATCAATTACAATACTGCCCCGTGTAGACTGTCAGTCTCTCGCTAGTGTCTGACTCCATTATATCAATTACAATACTGCCCCGTGTAGACTGTCAGTCTCTCGCTAGTGTCTGACTCCATTATATCAATTACAATACTGCCCCGTGTAGACTGTCAGTCTCTCGCTAGTGTCTCACTCCATTATATCAATTACAATACTGCCCCGTGTAGACTGTCAGTCTCTCGCTAGTGTCTGACTCCATTATATCAATTACAATACTGCCCCGTGTAGACTGTCAGTCTCTCGCTAGTGTCTGACTCCATTATATCAATTACAATACTGCCCCGTGTAGTCTGTCAGTCTCTCTCTAGTGTCTGACTCCATTATATCAATTACAATACTGCCCCGTGTAGTCTGTCAGTCTCTCTCTAGTGTCTGACTCCATTATATCCATTACAATACTGCCCCGTGTGACTGTCAGTCTCTCGCTAGTGTCTGACTCCATCTCGCTCCATTGTGACACAACAAAGGACATTCACTGAAGTATGACAGTGTTTGAGAACAGCAGGACTGCCATGTACTCCCTGTACTTCACTCGCCTCTTGCACACCGACACCTGCCACACCATTCCAGTCGTGGTGTGAAAACAACACAACAACAACAAGATTGTTTGTAGCTGGGCATGCCAACTAGGTAATAGAGATTACATGTTACCTGGTGCATGGTATAAAAACAAGGTAACAGAGATTACATGTTACATGGTGCATGGTATAGAAACAAGGTAATACACATTACATGTTACATGGTGCATGGTATAGAAACACGGTAACAGAAATTACATGGTGCATGGTATAGAAACACGGTAACAGAAATTACATGGTGCATGGTATAGAAACACGGTAATAGAGATTACATGTTACATGGTGCATGGTATAGAAACACGGTAATAGAGATTACATGTTACATGGTGCATGGTATAGAAACAAGGTAATAGAGATTACGTGTTACATGGTGCATGGTATAGAAACAAGGTAACAGAGATTACATGTTACATGGTGCATAGTATAGAAGCAAGGTAATAGAGATTGCGTGTTACATGGTGCATGGTATAGAAACAAGGTAATACACATTACATGTTACATGGTGCATGGTATAGAAACAAGGTAATACACATTACATGTTACATGGTGCATAGTATAGAAACAAGGTAATACACATTACATGTTACATGGTGCATAGTATAGAAACAAGGTAATAGAGATTACGTGTTACATGGTGCATAGTATAGAAACAAGGTAATAGAGATTACATGTTACTTGGTGCATGGTATAAAAACAAGGTAATAGAGATTACATGTTACATGGTGCATAGTATAGAAACAAGGTAACAGAGATTACATGTTACCTGGTGCATGGTATAAAAACAAGGTAACAGAGATTACATGTTACCTGGTGCATGGTATAAAAACAAGGTAACAGAGATTACATGTTACCTGGTGCATGGTATAAAAACAAAGTAATGCATATTACATGTTACCTGGTGCATGGGATACGAAGAACGGCATATCAGTGTCGTCCCTGTGTCATGCCAGTGCCATGCCAGTGGCGTGCCAGCGTCCTGTCAATGTCACGTCAGTGTCACGTCAGTCTCATGTCAGTGTCATGCCAGTGTCACGTCAGCGTCACTTCAAAGTCAATTCAGTGTCTTGTCCATGTCAGAGTCGTGTCAATATCATGTCCGTGTCGCGTCATTGTCATGCCATTGTCACATCAGCGTCATGCTATAGCCATGTCAGTCTCGAGCCAATGTCACATCAGCGTCATGCCAGCATCATGTCATTTTCATGTCAGCGTACCCTAGACAATATCCTTACATAATATCCTGGACAATATCGTTACACGATATCATGGACAATATCCTTCATGTTCACTGTTTTTTATATTGCATTTATTATTATTACTATTATCCTGGACAATATCACCAACCATCCTAATGACGCATCATCGCCTTACATGAAGCATTAGACACAATGTAGTCAATCTATGACACCACGTGGTGCAACTTTCTTATAGTCGCCTAGCAACAGTCAGGAGGAGAATATTAGGCCACATACCTACTGCACACTGATACTGGTGTACCGACGTCTTCACAACGAGCTAAGGTCAGATAATCAGCTATCTCCGGACAGTGAGCTATGGTCAGATAATAAGCTATCTCTGGACAGTGAGCTATGGTCAGATAATAAGCTATCTCTGGACAGTGAGCTATGGTCAGATAATAAGCTATCTCTGGACAGTGAGCTATGGTCAGATAATAAGCTATCTCTGGACAGTGAGCTATGGTCAGATAATAAGCTATCTCTGGACAGTGAGCTATGGTCAGATAATAAGCTATCTCTGGACAGTGAGCTATGGTCAGATAATAAGCTATCTCTGGACAGTGAGCTATGGTCAGATAATAAGCTATCTCTGGACAGTGAGCTATGGTCAGATAATAAGCTATCTCTGGACAGTGAGCTATGATCAGATTATGAGCTATCATCTAAAAAGTGAGCTATGGTCAGATAACGAGGTATCATCTTGTCAGTGACCTATGGTCAGATAACGAGCTATCATCTTAACAGTAACCTATGGTCAGATAACGAGCTATCATCTTACCAGTGACCTGTGGTCAGATAACGAGCTATCATCTTACCAGTGATATGTGGTCAGATAACGAGCTATCATCTTACCAGTGATCTGTGGTCAGATAACGAGCTATCATCTTACCAGTGGCCTGTGGTCAGATAACGAGCTATCATCTTACCAGTGACCTGTGGTCAGATAACGAGCTATCATCTTACCAGTGACCTGTGGTCAGATGACGAGCTATCATCTTACCAGTGACCTGTGGTCAGATAACGAGCTATCATCTTACCAGTGACCTGTGGTCAGATAACGAGCTATCATCTTACCAGTGATCTGTGGTCAGATAACGAGCTATCATCTTACCAGTGACCTGTGGTCAGATAACGAGCTATCATCTTACCAGTGATCTGTGGTCAGATAACGAGCTATCATCTAAACACTGAGCTACAGTCAGATAACGAACTATTATCTAAGCAGTGACCTATGGTCAGATAACGAGCTATCGTCTAGACGGTTATTGTCAGATAAGTGATCATCCACTGAAGTTTCAAGACTATGTTGTTGTGACAGAGACAACGTTGATGTTGGCGGCGACACAGACCAAGACATTAACACACACACACACACACACACACACACACACACACACACACACCATTGACAGATATCTACATAGCGATTGTATTGTAACATGAGTACAAATATCCATGTCACGTGTCTAAGCTGACACTGGGAGACACACACACCCCTTCAAGGACAGACACACAAACACAAAGGCACACATATATTACCACATTATATAAACATTAAGGACACAAACGCACGCAGATATTGATATACACACGTAATACATGTATATATCTAGAGAGAGAGAGAGAGCATACAGATTGACACAAACACACGGACACATTGATACACATCGATATCAGCGTACGTGCGATTTCTCTTTAGTTCATTTATTCTTTCCACTATGTATGGATTTTATTTGGACTCCCATCCCTTCACATGAATGTAGCAGATAGTTATTCTGACCATAGTTGACTGTAATCCTAAGGTTTCTCTATCTAACATGGGGGTAGGTAGCCTTTTCTTTCTCCCGGGGCCGTTTGGATGTTTACAAAATTATTTCAGATCACAAGAAATTATCAACAACTGAAAACATAGCCCGTGATACTTGGTCATCCATCCCGTGATACTTGGTCATCCCGTGATACTTGGTCAGCCGTAGTGTCGCTACTTCAGCTGAGACACAACACGTGACTTTGTGGGGAGGATGTTCCCTTCTCCTGATGTAGCAGGTCGTTGTTGTGAACTGTTACATCTCACTCGTAATTTAACAGGTCGTTGTTGTGAACTGCTACATGTCATTGGTGATGTAACAGGTCGTTGTTGTGATTTGCTACTTGTCTAACGACACGTCTTGCTCCCAATGTAAGAGGCTGTTATTGTGAACTGCTACACGTGTAGTTGCTCATGTCACACCTGTGTGTTACAGGAGGCGGCCAGGTGTGTCCGTACGGCTGGTATGGGAGGCCGGGCAGTGACTCGTGCTACCTCATCAACACCGACTCCACCAAGTACAAGTGGCCTGACGCCGTGGACAAGTGTCAGGCGTACAACGGACAGCTCGTCCTTATCTCAGACACTCAGGAGCGGGTGAGAGTTTGCTGTGTAGCCTCATACTTCGTTCAAAACTCAGGTGAAAGTTCGTAGCATCTAGATGAGTTGAGCGAAGATAGATACAACGTGACGAGATTAGTTTGTGTCTCTTCAGAGATCTGTGACTGACAGCAGTCTCACCAGCACAACCCAGCCAATGTCAGTCACCACCAGCCCACAACAACAACAACCCCCGCATCACAAGGTTCCCCACCACAGTTCCCCCAACACAAGGTTCCCCCTCACGGTTCCCCCAACACAAGGTTCCCCACCACGGTTCCCCCCAACACAAGCCCACCACCACAGGTCCCCCCATCACAAGCCCACCACCACAGTTCCCCCATCACAAGGTTCCCCACCACAGTTCCCCCCATCACAAGCCCATCACAAGGTTCCCCACCACAGTTCCCCCATCACAAGGTTCTCCACCACAGTTCCCCCATCACAAGGTTCTCCACCACAGTTCCCCCATCACAAGGTTCCCCATCACAGTTCCCCATCACAAGGTTCTCCACCACAGTTCCCCCATCACAAGGTTCCCCACCACAGTTCCCCCATCACAAGGTTCCCCACCACAGTTCCCCCATCACAA
>SMMW01000453.1:0-18955 GCA_004794655.1 Marisa cornuarietis
ATATATATATATTAGACAATTATTTCTCATATATCAAATATGTACTTGACACTGCCTGTCAAGAACGCACGGAAAGTGTGGACAGGTCACACACAACACACACTGGCCTCACAGCCTTCTTCACGTGTCCTTTCACACAACAAAATACAAAGACCTGCACATGGGCTCGAACGTTTCTATTAATCGGGTGAACGTAAATCTATACTTTACTAAATAACAACAGAAAACTTCAGCACAAATATTCTACACTGAGTTTGCACAGAAACAAATATATCTAAGCAGTTTATATTAAAGTCCTTCAAGTTCTCTCTTCTTCTGTTGTTGGGGGGGGGGAAGGGTCGACACGGCAAACAGTTCCCCTCTTTCAGTCTTGCTCTCTGGCGTTGATCATACGGACAGCCTACATTCACCAAATAACTCCGACAGTCTAACGGCAGACAAATGATCAAGTCAATAAAAATTCCACAGTAGGTAAATCCACACAGTTCTACGATCTTCTCAAGAGATCACACAGCAGTTGAGAAAATTAGTAAATCGAGGAACCACACAGATAATATTTCTCCACACAGTTCTACGATCTTCTCAAGAGATCACACAGCAGTTGAGAAAATTAATAAATCGAGGAACCACACAGTTAATATTTCTCCACACAGTTACTCTTTCTCCATACAGTTAATATTTCTTTACACCGTTAATATGTATCCACACAGTTGCTATTTCTTCACACAGTTAATATTAATCCACACAGTACTATTAATTCCAACCTCTGTACCAAATTCCTCTTTCTCCTCGACTCTCACGTCTGCTTCTTCTTCCAATTTCTAAACAACGCCCCCTATCAACATTCAAACCAGGGGTGATAATCGCTATTCAATCAAGGGCGACAACCTCGTTACTTCGACGTTCAGGGGTGGTAACACATGTTCATAACATTCCTCCCCTCCTACAAAAAAAATGTTCACATTTTCGCCTAACTACAATAGAACTGTTACGTTCTAACGAAAAGATTATCTGACAGCCCTATGGAATTTCTTGATCCATTTCAGCCCTTGATAAGGCATCGGCTAATTTATTAGTGGTCCCCTTAATCGGCTGAATATCAAACTTAAACTCCTGGAGGGCTAAAGCCCACCGCATCACTCTGGCATTCTTATAAGGATTAGATGTGAGGAACGATAGGGGCTTGTTATCAGTATGTAGGGTAAACTGTCTCCCATACAAATATCTAGACAGCTTCAGAACAGACCATACTATGGCCAAACACTCTCTTTCTACTGTGCTGTATCTCTTCTCTCTATCCAGTAATTTTCTACTCACATATATGACGGGTAAGAAACTGTCATCATGGGGTTGGAGCAACACTGCCCCTAGCCCTACTGCACTAGCGTCAGTCTGCAGTAAGAACGGCAATGTAAAGTCTGGTAGCCTCAGAATGGGATAGCTTGAGAGGAGAACCTGGATCTTTTCTAAAGCAGATTTACACTCTGAAGTCCATTGAATAGATCGGGGCCTGTCTCCTTTCACGAGATCCGATATCGGTGCAATAACTTCAGAGAAGTTAGCGATGTATCTTCGGTAGTAGCTAATGAGTCCAATGAGAGATCGAATCTGTTTCTTAGACCTAGGAGTCTGGATGTCAAGGATCTTTTGAATAAGGGATCGATCAGGTTTCATTATCCCTCGTCCTAACTGATGGCCTAGGTATAATATTTGTTGATAGCCTGCGTTGATTTTCGAAGGCCTGGCTGTCAGTTGGAATTTGGCTAGAGTCCTCAATACTCCTTGGAGATGCATTAGATGACTTTCCCAATCATCACTTCCGGTGAGTAAATCATCAAAGAAATGACGAGTGGCGTGTTTTTCCAAGTGTAGTGAACGCATAGCCCGGGCGAACGTGGCGGGAGCTGTTACTAAACCGAAAGGCATTCTGGTCCACTGAAAGAGGCCTTTAGTGGTTTGAAAGGCGGTCTTAGGACGGTCTTCCTTCTTAACGGGAATTTGCCAATACCCTTTTGTTAGATCAATTTTTGTGAAAAATTTTGCAGTCGCCAAACTGACGTATACGGCTTCCGGGTCGGGGATGGGTTCCGCATCAAACTGGGTGATTTGGTTCAGTGCTCGATAATCCACACAGAAACGCATCGTTCCGTCCCTTTTCTTTACTAGTAAAACAGGTGACGAGTATGGCGAGGTGGATGGTTCAATAACTCCTAGTTCTAACATAGAGTCCACTTCACTCTCGATTTGTTGTTGTAGAGCAAATGGGACTGGGTAGGGTTTTTGTTTTATTACCCTTTCTTCTATCAGTTTTATTTCATGTTCCACGTTCCCTTGGAACAAACCTGGTTGGGTGGTCAGTACATTTTCATATTGGTTGAAGATTTCTTGTAGTTCCAGTCGTCGAGGAGATGGTAATTCGGGGTCTATTTGTATGTCCTTGACACTTTCGCCAGCTGTGGGTGTTACTGTTGGTATGGTTGCAGGATCAAAAGGTTCGGGTGGCTGAAGAATCGCCACATTACAGGAAATGGGTATGATAGGTATTCTAGGTGGCTGGTGAGGTTCTTTGGGATCGGACATGTGTTGCGGACAGAATTGGGAGGAAAGGATGTCGTCGAATTGGATAGGAAGAGGACATGAAGGGACCGGCTTAGAAGGTAAGAAACTGTTCTCAATGTTGTAGGTGAAGAGGGCTGATGGAACTTCTTCACGTCGATGGTATTGTTTCAGCATGTTTATGTGGTAGGTCTTCTCTTGCTTCTGAATTTTTAGCACATAATCCGGATGGCGCTTCTGTATTACTAAATAAGGTCCTTTCCACTGCATTAGAAGTTTGTTTGCTTTCGTGGGCCTTAGCACCAATACTTCGTCTCCTTCCCTAAGTTGACGTGGTACAGTCTTTTTGTCGTAATATCGCTTGCTATTTATTCTGGCATTTTCCGAGGTCTCTGCGGCTTGGTGCAGGGTCTCCCTCAGGATTGCCTTCAGGTCTAAAATGTACTGGAAGATAGATTTTTCTTCTGAAGTGGTTTGTTGCTCTTCCTTCCAGTGGGCTGCTAAAAGGTCCATAGGTCCTCTGACCTTTCGTCCGTATAACAATTCGAACGGTGAGAATCCGGTGGACGCATGCACTGACTCTCGACAGCCGAAGAGTAAAGCTGGTATGTACCTATGCCATTGCCTTGGTTCCTTTTCGATGACTCTTCGAATCATGGGTTTAAGCGTGCCATGAAATCGTTCGACACACCCATTTGTCTGAGCGTGATACGGGGTTGAATGCAAAGTCTTAATGGATAGAAGCTTCATGACTTCTTGCATCAGTTGAGATGTGAACTGGGAACCTCTGTCGGTAAGAATTTCCTGAGGAAATCCAACCCTACTGAAAATCGTTAGTAAAGTCTCAGCTATTGTGACCGTGTCAATCTTTTTGATGGGTATGGCTTCTGGATATCTGGTGGCTACATCGATGAGAGTCAAGAGGTGGGTGTGTCCTTCTTCTGATGGTGGGTGAAGGGGTCCCACTAAGTCTACTGCTACTCTCAGGAAAGGCTCCTCTATGGTTGGGACCTTGACCATAGGCACCGGTCGAATTCTACCAGGAGCGGTGGTGCGTTGACAGACGTCACAGGTTTTACAGTAATTTCTAGTGTCTTTCCTTACATGGGGCCACCAAAACTTGCTTCTGATGCGGTACAAAGTACTTCTGCATCCCATATGGCCTGCTAATGGATTATCATGAGCAAGTCGGAGAATGGTCTTTCTCAGGGTGGTCGGTACTACCAATTGTCTAGTAACTTCGTTTGACTGCCAAAAGAGACGATACAAAAGCTTGTTCTTGTAGCAAAAGTGCTCTTTCTGGTTGTTCGCTAGATCTTCATCTTGTGCTACCTCTTTTATTGTTGTGAGAGAGGGATCGCTCTGCTGTAGAGCAATTAGATCATTCCTCTTAATGTCCCATTGAATTGGTGGTAGAGTTATGGGTTGAGGTCCCTGCATCTGGCGTTGGAATTGCGCGCGAGTGGTAACCGCTGCTGTTGGTTCTGACTCTTTCTCTTGTACATCAAATACCACCCGTTTTGTACCTCTCACGTTTCCAATGATTAGGTCGACAACTGGATTTTCGATGACACAACATTTCAGGTCTCCACTGAAGAAAGGTGTCTCTACTGGAACACGTGCTAGAGGGAAGGTTTCAACCTTTCCACCAAAGGTAATACAAGATTGTTTCCCGTTCAGTCGGTCCTGTGGTTGAACCAAGGAGGCTCGTATACCGGAGATGGTTGCACCTGAGTCGCGTAGCACCTTAACTTGCTGTCCCCTAATCCGTCCTGGATACAGATGTAGTTTACCCAATTCTTCCTCGTCGGTGACTGAACACATAATAGCAACATTGGCTGGGGTTGGGTTGCTCTCATTTTTCCAATTTCCATTTGTGTTATCTTGGGGTCTATAGCTTGGACAAACCTTCGCTATATGTCCAAGTCCTCCACAGTTGAAGCAACGTCGTGGTGGTTTCCAACGATCAGGATGACAAGGGCTGTTTCGATCATATATGGTCGTTGGTGCTTCCTTCGGAACTGTTCTTATTGGTGGGGAGTGGGGTGGAGTCCTCCATGATTCATTCCTTCTGTAGGGAGGAGTATTTCGTTGTCTTGAAGATCGAGGAGAAGTAAATTGGTGTCTGTCCTGCTTTGGGCGAGCTGGCGGTGAAGAAGGAGGAGTGGCTTGTCCCACATTTGCGAACATGATAGTTTCTGTTCGTCTTGCCGGAGATTTCTGGGGTGTGCTTGGCGATAACGTTCAGCACTGTCAATCATTTCATTAGCGTTCTGAAAATCTCTTTCTCTCAGAAATACGGCTAAATCTCTAGATACACTTTGCAGTACTTGTTCTCTGACTAGCAGATCATGCAATCCTTCATAAGTTTTTTGGACTTTGGATAAGTCAATCCACCTGTTGAACAATCCGATTAGTCGGGCTTGAAAAGAATGCATTGACTCTTGAGATTGGGGTTTCACCGATCTAAATTTTTCTCTGTATCCTTCGGCTGTGCACTGAAACTTGAGTAATAGTTCTCTTTTGAGCACATCATAATCCACGGGGCCCTGTACACATAGGTTATCATATAGCTGGAGGGCTTCTCCGTGAAAAGAAGTGGCGATTTGTAATGGCCAGATATCTCTGGTCCATTTAAGGGACTGCGCCTGAGCCTCAAATCGATTCAAAAATGCGTTGATATCGTCTTCGTCCTCTTTGAAGGCGGGGAGTTTATGTGTGAGTCCTTTTGGGGTTTGGTTCCCATTACTCCTCGTCGCGCTGGAATCGGTCTCTCTCTCTAAACGTAGTTTCTCTAATTCGAACTGACGCTCGGCCTCTCTTTCTCTTGCGGCCCTTTCAGCTTCTTTTTCTAATCTATCTGCTTCTTTCTCTCTGGCTAATCTTTCTGTATATCTGTCCTGCCTTTCAATGCACTGAAATACATACTTTGTAAGGGCTTCTTCTTTCAATCCCAACAGTTGTCCTTCTTTCATAAAGTCGGCTACCTCCCTAACGGATTCAGCCATGGTTAACACCTATCCAACACAATTACTCTAGTGTGTTTACAAAAAGGGAGCACCCTACTATCAAAGCTTCTAATAAGGCAGAAAATACAACCAGAATTGCAATAAGTCTAAGCTACTGGCATGTCAACATCAATCAGGCAAAAAAATTATCTTCAAGGAATGCAACTGGGTTACAAAATAACATCAATAGCAGTCTTAACTTGTTCAAAACTAGTCACTCAGATTTCTAGATCTATTAACAATCCTAAAGTACCGTACGAGTACATCAAAATAATCCAAGGGCGACAACTTATTCAAACATCCAATGACTTCACATAATAAGTGAACACGCAAGGCCCAGAATTATTTTTTTTTTTATAAAAATAAAACAAGACAGATAACTACAGGATAGAGAACATCCACTCTCACTTTCGGTTTCTGCATACACTTTCACACAGAATAGTGAGCTTGGAAAATAAAGACGAGAGGCAAAGTAGAAACAGAGGCTAATTCCTTACTACGGGTAGAACTTTACACACCCGTAGACCCGTGAAGCTGGAGACGGGGAAACTGCACCACGCCCAACATGTAACACTTAAACACTGAGCAAATATAAATAAGTACAACCGCTTTGCAAAATTCTCAAAAATAAATAATTAACTGCCAACCTTCTACCACTAAGTCCCAGGGGAATCACAAACACTGAATCGAAGACCCACTTTCACCCGACTCTGTACCAAACGAAACAAACCCACGACAGGTCACGTCGGGGTCACCAATGTCAGGAACGCACGGACAGTGTGGACAGGTCACACACAACACACACTGACCTCACAGCCTTCTTCACGTGTCCTTTCACACAACAAAATACAAAGACCTGCACATGGGCTCGAACGTTTCTATTAATCGGGTGAACGTAAATATATACTTTACTAAATAACAACAGAAAACTTCAGCACAAATATTCTACACTGAGTTTGCACCGAAACAAATATATCTAAGCAGTTTATATTAAAGTCCTTCAAGTTCTCTCTTCTTCTGTTGTTGGGGGGGGAAAGGGGTCGACACGGCAAACAGTTCCCCTCTTTCAGTCTTGCTCTCTGGCGTTGATCATACGGACAGCCTACATTCACCAAATAACTCCGACAGTCTAACGGCAGACAAATGATCAAGTCAATAAAAATTCCACAGTAGGTAAATCCACACAGTTCTACGATCTTCTCAAGAGATCACACAGCAGTTGAGAAAATTAGTAAATCGAGGAACCACACAGATAATATTTCTCCCCACAGTTCTACGATCTTCTCAAGAGATCACACAGCAGTTGAGAAAATTAATAAATCGAGGAACCACACAGTTAATATTTCTCCACACAGTTACTCTTTCTCCATACAGTTACTCTTTCTCCATACAGTTAATATTTCTTTACACCGTTAATATGTATCCACACAGTTACTATTTATCCACACAGTTGCTATTTCTTCACACAGTTAATATTAATCCACACAGTACTATTAATTCCAACCTCTGTACCAAATTCCTCTTTTTCCTAGACGCTCACGTCTGCTTCTTCTTCCAATTTCTAAACAACGCCCCCTATCCACATTCAAACCAGGGGTCATAATCGCTATTCAATCAAGGGCGACAACCTCGTTACTTCGACGTTCATGGGTGATAACACATGTTCATAACAATATTTTTTGAAGAATTATAATTTGCACTTTACTCATTAATGTCAAATGTTTTGAAACTGTGATGACTAGTAAACATGTAATTCAGTTGGCGTTTTTTGAAACTTTTCAAAATTAAATTATTTAACTCTTCAAAAACTAGTCTTCCTTTTTTAGACAAGCCCAAACTGCAATGGTTGGTATTGAAGATATCGCACAATTGATAACAAAACTGAGCCACTTTCTTCAGTCCTAACATTTGAATCACAGTGCCTTGCTCATCTTTTTACATTCGCATTCTCCATTTTGTCGCATTTGCAGACATTGGCGAAAAACTACTTCTCTCGGTTAAACTAAGTAAAACGTTTAGGAGCTCATTACACAAAAGTAAAGCGGTCGTGAGTCAGCTCCACAAAGTAGTCAAATGAAGTATTATAATACAGAAGCCCTGACACTATCATCATTCACAACACAAGTGCACAAGACATGTTGTCCCAGAGAAAAGCTTCTGAACATCAGCTCAGGCAAAACCTCTAACTCCCCCTCTCGCACAGTCAATGAGTAGAATAAAGCCAGTTTCAACTTCAAGACCAAGTTTTCACTAAAATTCATGAAAGTACTTCAATAAAATTCACATCAGCAGTTGCAGAAAACCAAAAGGAAAGTTCACACCAAAGTTTATACAGTACCAAGCAATCTGATGGCTTAAAAGGACCAAAAATCTGTGAGAGACAAAATCTGCTGCTTCCAAGCGCGGTGAACACCACTCACAAGAATTAGGAAAGTGCAACTGGGCACATCACGTGACAGAATTGTCGTGTGTAAATGGCTTTGGACTTAATTGGTTACAGCAGGGTGTAGGGAGCATATATGTATATATATAAGTCCTCGCTTAACGACGGGTCTGGTTAACGACGGACCGGAGTTACAACCGACATTATTTTTTTTAATTTCGCGCGGTGCGTGGAGGAGCAGCTGACAGCACAGTGTTGTGTTGTGTTGTGTTGTGTTGTGTTGTGTTGTGTTGTGTACCATAAGCTGGCCTGAGGCAGCTGACAGTACAGTGGAGTGTTGTGATGTGTTGTGTTGTGTACCATAAGCTGGACTGAGGTAGCTGGCAGCGCAGCCTCCACCGCAGCCCATGTCGGCAACATGATGGCTCTTTCTCACGCTGTAGGCACGCACGAGAACATTGTTAGTTTTTTTCTATATTTACGATCAAAGCATATTCCATCAACATGGCGGACAAAGGTAATCTACTAATGAAAAATGATAAGAATATTTAAATACAGTATACAAGTAATGTAAGTATCCAGTGAAGTACAGTAAGTGACAAGAACCATGTACCATGAAGGTTGCCTGCCATTAATAACTAACCCATATCTAGGATCACGCTTAACGACGAAAACTACTTTACGACAGACTTTGCTGTCTCTAACCCCGTCGTTAAGCGAGGACTTGTTGTATATTCGCACATTCCGATATAACGACTGAAAGACTGGTTTACCCACAACTGCCATCTGATCTGGACAGCTGTTCACGCTTAGAAGTGATTGCATCCTATAAAAGTTATCTCTAGCCTGAACGATACATTGCCCTCTACCAACTGAAATGTTGTAAAGTAGCTTATATAGCGAATATCTGTTATAACAACACATAACAACACATGTTACGATACAGAAGTGATGTGACCCACGTGATGTGACATGTCCCCTGTGTAGAGCAGAAATAGAGGATGAGGCCCATGTGCTTTTTTCTGTAGAGCGTATTCACGGGTCATGGGAGACAACTCTGATGAAGACATTAGGCAGATTTCACGTTTTCTATTTAAACTTTGTAAAATGCGGGATGCTGTTATTAAACAAGATGAACAGAAATAAAATATTGTCAGACAACAATGATGTTTGTGTGTACATGACCATGGTATTTAGACCCCTCTATTTATTTATTTAATGACCGGCCATTGCGGGTCCCAAGCCCGGATGAGAAAGGAGGAGGGTTGGGCATAGGGCTAGCAACCCTATCCCGTAAAAACTTTTATGCTACGGAAACAACGGCTAGAGAAATAACTTCATCTGGTAGAAGGAGTGATGCAGTCCAGACAACTGGCCCTATGACGGCAAGAGATCAAAGCCAAATGGAAGTCTCTGGCCCGACAGCGGAACTCCTGACACCAAAACATCACATGCGAATTGGTTGCTGGAATGTACGAACTTTATTCCAGACAGGAAGGTTGTCACAAACAATTAAAGAAATGAACAGCTACAACCTCACAATGCTCGCAGTAGCAGAGGCCAGATGGACAGGTACGGGAAAACAGGTACTTAACTCTGGGGAAACCATTATCTGGTCTGGCAGGCAAGACGACCACCACCATGAAGGAGTCGCCCTTATCATCAGCAGGAAACATGCAAATGCCATCTTACAGTGGAAGCCCATAAGCGAACGCCTACTCTACGTGAGGTTAAACTCCAGGTTCACAAAACTGTCTATTGTAGTAGCCTATGCCCCCATTGACAACGCTGACGAAGAAGAAAAAGACAAATTTTATAGCGCACTTCAAGCGGCTTTAGAAAACATCCCCAAGCATGATGTGATGCTCCTCATGGGCGATTTTAACGCAAGAGTAGGCAACAAAAACGAGAACAGAGAAAGAGTCATGGGGCGTCATGGAACTGGAGAACTTACTGACAATGGTGAGAGACTTATTAGTCTGTGTGAAGAGAACGATCTTATTATTGGTGGTACTTTGTTTGCGCACAAAACAATCCACAAACTAACCTGGACATCACCTGATGGAAGGACACAAAGCCAGATAGATCACATCATCATCAACAGCAAATGGAGACACTCCCTGCAAGACGTGCAAGTCAAGCGAGGAGCAGACGTTGGCAGTGATCACCACCTATTAGTTGCAAAGCTCAAACTGAAGTTGAGAAAAGCAAAGGTTGGGCAGAAAAGAAACCAGCGTATGGATATGACCAAACTCGGAGACCCAGCAATCAAAAAGGCATTCGGCACTGCACTGAAAAAAACAACTTCAGCATCCTCCGAGATGAAGCAGCAATAACGATCGATACCTTTAACAAAGCCACATTAGAAGCAGCAAAAGAAACCATTGGCTACAAGACAAGCCCCAAAAATGTATGGATATCTGTGAACACATGGAACTTGATAGAAAAAAGGAAAGAGATGAAGAGCAAACTCCTGAACACCAAATCCCCCAGGCTGAAAGAGAGGACTGCAGCACAATACAGGGAGCTAGACAATCAGATCAAGTCCTCCTCAAGGAGAGACAGGCGACAGTATATAGAGCAGCTCGCAGCTGAAGCCGAAGCAGCAGCCGAACGGAAAGACATGAAGGCGACCTATCAGAACATAAGGCAGCTACGAGGTGACCAAAGGCACAACCAGGACCTCCCAGTTAAAAGAGCAGATGGCACACCCATCACGGAAGAGCGAGCAAAACTGAAGAGATGGGGGGGGGAACATTTTCAACAGATTCTTAACCAGCCAGAACCATCAGCGCTACCTGAAATCATCGAAGCAGAAGAGGATCTAGATATCAACACTGGACCCATTGCACTACAAGAAATTAAGGAAGCCATTCACAAAACAAAGAACGGCAAGGCACCAGGAGGGGATGGTGTATGTGCTGAAATGCTGAAAGCAGAAGAGGGAGAGACACCGCGTATACAAACAATCCTCCAGGAGATCTGGGACAGTGAAGAAATCCCTACCGAGTGGAGTAAAGGTGTTATAGTCAAGATACCAAAGAAAGGAGACCTCGGTGACTGTAATAACTGGAGAGGCATCACACTGCTATCCGTCACCAGCAAAAATTTTAGCCGCATAATTCTCCAGCGCATTACAACAACAGTAGACTCTATACTCCGACAAGAACAAGCTGGCTTCCGGAAAGGACGATCATGCATCGACCATATCTTTGTGCTGCGACAGATCCTGGAACAATCGCAGGAGTGGAACAGTCCACTGTATATGGCCTTTATTGACTTTGAGAAGGCATTTGATAGCCTACATCGTGCCTCTCTATGGAAGATTCTACGTCACTATGGCATTCCAAGGAAACTGGTGAACATCATCAAGTCCTTATATGAAAATTTTGAATGCCAGGTCATCCACAACAACCAGCTGACTGAACCCTTTAGAGTGGACACAGGTGTCAAGCAGGGGTGCATCCTGTCACCAATACTGTTCTCACTGGCCATTGATTGGCTCATGCATCGTGTCACTCAGGGAAAACGACAGGGTCTACAGAGACTCTAACCACAGTTTTGGAAGATCTAGACTACGCCGACGACCTAGGTCTGCTATCCCATAGGCACCAAGACCTTCAAGATAAGACCGAAACCCTTAGTAAGACTGCCAGCATGATAGGGCTCAGAGTCAACACTCGAAAAACGCAAGTCCTAAGGAACAACATGACAAACAATAACCCTATCACAATCCGCGGAAGTCCACTAGTGGACGTAAAAGAATTCGTATACCTAGGCAGCAAGGTAACAGCAGATGGTGACTGTGAACAGGAGGTCAACACCAGAATCAGCAAAGCCAACCAAGCTTTTGCAATGCTTAAGCACATCTGGAGATCCACTGGCCTCAGCAGCCATACAAAGATCAGGATCTTCAAGAGCAACGTCCTCAGTGTCCTCCTATATGGGTCAGAGTGCTGGAAGACCACAGCCTCCATCGATCAAAAACTAGAAGTGATTCAAACCAAGTGTCTGCGGCGCATAAAAAGATCTTCTGGCCCAACACCATCTCAAATGAAGAACTGCGCGAACAGATGGGGGAGTGCACCCTGGCAGAAACAATCCAACTGCGGCGCTGGCGATGGTTAGGTCACGTGTGCCGCATGCCTCCAGACTCAATCCCCAGAACAGCCCTGCGATGGACACCACAGGGAAAGAGGAACAGAGGGAGGCCCAAAGAGACGTGGAGGCGATCCATCGAAAAGGACCTCAAGAACAGAGGCCTGTCACTGGAGACAGCCCCCAGAACAGCAGCAGACAGAACCAGATGGAGATCCCTAGCTGTTGCCTCACGCGCCAGACGGCACAATGAGGACTGATGATGATGATGATGATGATTTATATATTGAGATGCTACATGTTTTCAAAACCTTAAATTGTTAATCACCTGATGTACTTTATAATATTCATGACTTACCCCTTGACAGTAACCCAATCAATGGTTTGTCAATAAAATGTCAAAAGTCAACAAATGTCGAATGTCTCTCTCTCTCTCTCAAACGTAAATGATAAACACGAGATGAGTAAGTGTCTATCATGTCATGTACTCATATAACGTGTCCTTTTATCCTGTCATGTACTTGTTTGATGTGTCCTGTCTATCCTGTCATGTAATCTTATGGTGTGTCCTGTTTATCCTGTCATATACTTGTTTTATGTGTCCTGTCTATCCTGTCATGTACTCATATAACGTGTCCTGTCTATCCTTTCATGTACCTGTTTGATGTTTCCTGTCTATCCTGTCATATACTCTTATGATGTTTCCTGTCTACTCTGTCATGTACTCGTATGATGTTTCCTGTCTATCCTATCATGTACACCTATGACGAGTCCTGTCTATCCTGTCATGTACTTGTTTTATCTGTCCTGTCTATCCTGTCATGGACTTGTTTTATCTGTCCTGTCTATCCTGTCATGTACTCTTACGACGTGTCCTGCCTATCCTGTCATGTACTTGTTTGATGTGTCCTGTCTATCCTGTCATGGACTCGTATGGCGTGTCCTGTCTATCCTGTCATGTACTCGTATGTGTCCTGTCTATCCTGTCATGTACTCCTATGACGTGTCCTGTTTATCCTGTCATGTACTCTTATGACGAGTCATGTCTAGCCTGTCATGTACTCGTATGGCGTATCCTGTCTATCCTGCCATGTACTCGTATGTGTCCTGTCTGTCCTGTCATGTACATTTATGACGTGCCCTGTATATCCTGTCATGTACTCGTATGTGTCTTGTCTATCCTGTCATGGTTTCTTTTTCTTGGACTATAACACTGTTAATTATGTAAAAGCATGTAAAATAAGTAGTGCCAAATCCTTTTGCTAGGCATCTGTTGTCTTCTCGGTGTTTGCGGCAGAGTGGAGCACTTAAAAGAAAAAAAGATATAATTTGTGTTCTGATGGTTGTCACGGGAATAAAAATAAATCATTCGTTAAGTATGCTTCCAATGCAATTGGCTGCTGCTAAGTATTTTATTTTGAATTGTATAAATAAACAGTATGAACTAGTGCTGTGGGTTTTCTTTGATATCAGTATTGAGTATTTGCTGTACTTTTTGTCCTCGCGTGACGCCTCACTATATTATGGACACTTCACGCTACATGCTTTCTACAAATATAGCAAGAAAAATAAGAATATTGAAATTAATTTTATCCCTCATGGCCCATTGAAGGGGGCGAACGTTTGTCACAGTCTCATATATGTAATGTGGAAGGGAACGTGAGCGTAGGAATATGTGAGAGGAGAGAAGTTAAGGTAGTTGGGTTAGAGGTGTGTGTCACGTGTCGCATGCTGGCTCAGCCTGAGCTTTAGTTCTGGCGGGGGGGGGGGAGTTGCTGCGTCACTGTAATCTGACGCAATTCTTGTATTTTGTTGTTTTTTACGTAATTATTTACGTAATTGGCGCGAGAGGGGAAGAAAAAGACTGACTGCTGTTAGGGAGGAAGGGAAAGACAGAGGAGGAAAAGAGCAGGAAACTTTCGTCCGCTGAGAGACTGTGAAGTGGATGGAGTGACTTTCTTCAGTTGATCAACCGCTGTTCGAGCGGAGTGTTGATTGTCCAGGAGAGACCGTTGCTTGAGCGGGGAACGTTCGTCCGATAGAGGACGGTGGTGCAAACAGAGTGACTCTCGCCTGTAGTCCTTTCTGTACCTGGGGTGGTGTCTTAGGGTATAAACGGGGAGGTGGTGGTATTGGGCAGTGGTAGGCGTCCTCTTTTGTCCCCAACCCATTGTTTACTTTCTTCTCATCCTTGTTTCTGTTACATTCGATTTTTTCTTTATTAAAGGCATATTCATATTGTCCTCACGTGTGCGTGTCGTCTGTTTTGTACTGGAGAGCGATTGGATTCGTCGCTATATGCGACAGTGTGGATGTTTCGTGATCCCGTAGGTGATGGTTACTGTTGATAGAGACCTAATTATTACTTTTTCTGACAAGCCAAAGCCCCAGTTGTAGAATATGCTCAGTCGCTTTGAAGATTTTTTTCAAGGTTAAACAGACTCGTTAAAGGGAGATGCTTGATCATCGAAGCTAAGTATCACTTTCAGTTTCTTTTCTTAGCGAGGGTGGGAGGTCTACAGATCGCGATAACATTGAGTGTTTTTATTACTTGCAGAGGCGAGCAGCTTCTAGGTTCGTGCTACCATCAAAACACATAAGAAATTGAATATAATTAGGTTTCTGCCGCGAATTATCCACACAGACTAAGCGCAATGCTTTTTCTTTGTGGATCACTTCACCTGGGAACCTCAATGTTGTCCAAATGTGAGGGAGGTCTGGGGTTTGAAAGGGTCAGAGTAATGGGCTTCTACTTTCCTTGACAACTTTGACAAAATATAACACACACACACACACACACACACACACACACACACAGGTAGGCAAGCCAATCTGATATTTAATTGTGTTTTCTACTTGTTTGTTTACATCGATTCATATCGATCACTTGTATGATTTCTACCCTAAAATTATTATCTCGTTTGTGTTCTGAGCTGTTTATTTATAAAGAGAACCAAACAACCACTGGACTCACACATGTTTATTTCACAAGATATAGAACTGCTTCTCAATGTCATCATCTTATGAATTATTCCTGATCACGAGAGGAAGGAAATATTATATTCTCTGTATATATGACCGCAAAATATTTGCTTTATCAAAGTATTGTATAGCAAATACAAATTTTAAAAATCCTTATTTGTTACAGTTCTTGTTGCTGTAATGTGTTTTAGATGAAATACAGCTACATTTCAATATTTGCTTTTATTTTAAGTAGTAAAAACATAGACAATTGGCAAAGACTATTTGCTGATTGACGAAAAAGATTGAAAAATACAGAAAATTATTGTTTGATCGCCCAAGAATACAAAGCGCGGTACTATAGTAGTCGATCGTGTTTGTGTGTTTGTGTGTGTGTGTGTTTGTGTGTGTGTGTGTGTGTGTGTGTGTGTTTAGTGACACCGTAAAACACGTTGATGCTTTCCTTATAAAAATTATCCCTAAAGTGGGGTTAATCATTTTTCTTCTAAACAAGACTGAATAAAGCAAGTTGTGTTTTACGGAACCTGGTGTCCTCACAGAACCAGTGAGCAACTACATGTATGTTGTAGTCACGGTTGTAAGGAAACGTTACGTGTTAATCCAGAAATGTCAGGCGGAATGTCGATATTTATCATTTAAAACCAACTTGCAATTTCTCTTGCCTTCTTAAAAGAGAACGTGGTGCATGCAAAAAAGTGATTGGCATCTCTTGCCGTCTGTTATAGAATTGAGGCAAGTCTACAAAGACATACAGAATCAAAGTACTCAAGTATTTAGAGTTTTGTAATAACCAAGCAAATTCAGAATCGTCAAAGATAAGACAAAGGAAGAAATAACGGAGAGACTGAGAACGTAGGGAAACAGCCTGTGTCTCCCCTGCCATGTTATGATGCTCGTTTATACTTGGTTACCATAGTCACACCATGAGCACTTATTTCCTGAAACAAAAAGAAGAAAGAAATAAATAAACATTTATAACACTTGAATAAATAAAACATTTATAGTGTGTGTGTGTAAAATTGGTGTGTATGTGTGTGTGTGTGAATGTGTGTGTGTAAAATTGGTGTGTATGTGTATGTGTGTGTGAATGTGTGTGTGTGTGTAAAATTGGTGTGTGTGTGTGTGTAAAATTGGTGTGTATGTGTATGTGTGTGTGAATGTGTGTGTGTGTGTAAAATTGGTGTGTGTGTGTGAATGTGTGTGTGTGTGAATGCTGATGGGGGATATATATATTAGACAATTATTTCTCATATATCAAATATGTACTTGACACTGCCACACCACGAAGTCATACCTTGATCAGTCGGTCACCGCTGAGACTGTTCACTGATTTGATGACATTGCCATTAGAGATGTGGGTTCCAAGGATCTTCCCATTTTCAAAGATAACCGTCACCTAACGTGAGAACGAAACATTGTTACATTAGAAATTTTCATGTGCGTTTAAAAACTAATCGAATCCTGCGGACAAGTAAGTTTGATGAACAGTGCCCTCTGGGGCCAGTTACACAGCTTAAACCTAGCAACATGACTACAGTATGTCCTACATGCAACATGACTACAGTATGTCCCACATGCAACATGACTACAGTACGTCCTACATGCAACATGACTACAATATGTCCTACATGCAACATGACTACAGTATGTCCTACATGTAACATGACTACAGTATGTCCTACATGCAACATGACTACAGTATGTCCTACATGTAACATGACTACAGTATGTCCTACATGCAACATGACTACAGTATGTCCTACATGCAACATGACTACAATATGTCCTACATGTAACATGACTACAGTATGTCCTACATGCAACATGACTACAGTATGTCCTACATGCAACATGACTACAATATGTCCTACATGCAACATGACTACAGTATGTCCTACATGCAACATGACTACAGTATGTCCTACATGCAACATGACTACAATATGTCCTACATGCAACATGACTACAGTATGTCCTACATGCAACATGACTACAGTATGTCCTACATGTAACATGAGTGTAATATGTCCTACATGCAACATGACTGAAGTCCCACAGATAGAGAGTGAAGATGGAGAGTGAAGATGGACAGTGACGATGGAGAGTGACGACAGTTGATGACGAACAGCGGTCAGAAAGGAGAAAGTCGGGACAAAATTCACTGTTTCAGCAGCTGCATGAAGACGTCATAATGTTGTGTCTTACTGATGAGTGTAACATGTCTTGTGTGTTGTTGATTATGTTACTGTCAGTAAATATTTATCACCATTTTAGACCCTTTTGACGCTTATTTTAGATTACAGTATCGTCCTTTTGCCTGCTTCCTTCCTTTTTTCTGAGGAAAAACCTTCGTGCCTGCTGTGGTGAAAGTGCAGACTCTTCCTGTTCTAGTGACTATCAAAGTAGGTAAGAAACATGACATTCATTCTCTTTAATATGTATGTTGGTGAAACGTTGAGGACTGGTGTAAAAATAGCTTTCGGTTATATTAGCTTGTTGCAGTAGATTATATTTTGTGCGTACGAATAGCGACTCGTTATATAAAGTTCTGACTTTTGCAGTTCTTATTTGACACTATAATAGAGGAAGACGACTGGTAAGCCTACCTTTGGTTCAAGGGGGCCGAATTTGTACGTAGATTCCTCTCCAAAACATAATTTAATGGTATCCTTGAAGTCACCACTGACAATGTCCGTGAAATACTGATCACCATCGCGACGGAAGATCAATGTTTCAGTTCTCTGCCTCAGTCTCGTCTTCACCATGTCAGACATGTCTGCTGCAGGGTGGGTAGAAAGTCATCGTAAGTTAACGTAAGGTTTATTTTCTGTTTTTTCTCTTATCAAACAATGAAATATGGCTCACCAAAGTGACATAGCTACAAACAATAAAACATTAATACACACAAGCAAGACACTAAGACTTTGTAATAATTCCTGCGATGATTCTTACTACACGCCACGTAACGACACAACACTGCACATCACGATACACAGCGACAGCGACAGCCACAACCCATGTAAACACAGCGATCTACCCACTCATTTCTCCATCTACACGTCTCTCTCTCCCTCTCTCTCACCCCATGCTTGGATGTATTCCTCAACCCCACTTGACTCTTCATACACAAGTTCCCAAGTTCCAATAAACGCTTCCATTTTTGTGCTCAGATAAACGCTGGTGATTCTGCAACAACAAAACATGTAAACCCAAGTTTATTTTTCACGATAGTAACACCGATGTAAGGGGAAACAGTTCTTACTTTCTGCGAATAGTTTCTTGGGGCTTGCTGTGCTATTTTCCTCCAATAGCGCTCGAACTACTCTAAAACTTAATATTCCCATTTCTAGAGTAAACCTTTTCAAATCAAGTCTGAAACACTCTGGAAGCGTGCTGTGGAATAGCCTCCCTCTCCATCTTAAGCAGTTGAACTCCCTAAGCTGCTTTCGACATCAGTTACTAAAATACATAAACTAGGTTATAGGAAAATCAGATTCCTCCTCTGTCCAAGATTCCTTAGCTATAAATAATATACTTCCCTACTCCAGGACCTTTGTAAATATATTTTAACCACTGCTCTGGTACATTTTCACCTTCACTCTCTTTAATATTATGTTATGCTTATTACCACTCCTTTTTTGTACTTAGTTAATTACTTACCTTACTTTCCCCTGTAAAGGGCGAGAGCTAAATGAAAAAAAAGATGTCTTGCTTATTTTTCTTCTCGTAAATAAAGAATTGAATTGAATTGAAAATGAAGAAAACAGAAAATCATCGACATAGATATGACGGTGAATATGTCATTTATGTAGGCATATGTGGTGTTTATTATTGCGATATAATGATAAGAAGTAAGGAAAAGGAGAAATAAACGTCGGGATACTAAAGGCTAGAATGTCTAGTTGTTGTTGTTGTTGATGATGATGAT
>SMMW01000046.1:0-155000 GCA_004794655.1 Marisa cornuarietis
TTTGTGTTTGTGGGTGTTTGTGTGTGTGTGTGTGTGGGTGTTTGTGTTTGTGGGTGTTTGTGTTTGTGGGTGTTTGTGTGTGTGGGTGTGAGTGTTTTTGTGGGGTGTGAGTGTGTGTGTGTGTGGGTGTTTGTGGGGAGTGTGTGTGTGTGTTTGTGTGTGGGTGTTTGTGTGTGTGTGTTTGTGTGTTGGTGTTTGTGTGTGTGTGTGTTGGTGTTTGTGTGTGTGTGTGTTTGTGTGTGTGGGTGTTTGTGTGTGGGTGTTTGTGTCTGTGGATGTTTGTGTGTAAGTGTGTGGTTGTGTGTGGGTGTTTGTGTGTGTGTGTGTTTGTTTGTGTGTGTGTGTGGAGTGTATGTGTGTGTGAGTGTGGAGTGTGGGTGTGTGTGGAGTGTGTGTGTTTGAGTGTGTGTGTGTGTGTGTATGTGTTTGTGTGTGTGGGTGGAGTGTGGGTGTTTGTGTGTGTGTATGTGTTTGTGTGTGGGTGTGTGTGTGTGGGTGTTTGTGTGTGTGGGTGTTTGTGTGTGTGGATGTTTGTGTGTGTGGATGTTTGTGTGTGTGTATGTGTTTGTGTGTGAGTGTGGAGTGTGTGTGTTTGTGTGTGTGTGTGTTTGTTTGTGTGTGTGTAGTGTGTGTGTGTGTCGAGTGTGGGTGTGTGTGGAGTGTGTGTGTGTTTGTGTGTGTGTGGGTGTGGGTGTTTGTGTGTGTGGGTGTGTGTGTGTGGGTGATTGTGTGTGTGGGTGATTGTGTGTGTGGGTGTGTGTGTATGTGTTTGTGTGTGTGGGTGTTTTTGTGTGTGTGTGTGGGTTTGTGTGTGTGGGTGTTTATTGTTATTATTATTGTGAGTGTGTGGGTGTTTGTGTGGGTGTTTGTGTGTGTGTGTATGTGGGTGTGAAGGTATGGGTGTGTGGGTTTGTGTGTGTGGGTGTTTGTGTGTGTGTGTGGAGTGTGTGTGTGGGTGTTTGTGTGGGTGTTTGTGTGTGTGTGTATGTGGGTGTGAGTATGGGTGTTTATGTATTATTATTATTATTAATGGTGTGTGGGTGTGAGTATGGGTGTTTGTTGTGATATTAATGGAGTGTGTGTGTGGGAGTGTGTGTGTGTGTGTGTGTGTGTCTGTGAGTGTGGGTGTGTGTGGAGTGTGTGTGTGTGTGAGTATCGGTGTGTGTGTGTGGAGTGTGTGTGTGTGTGTGTTTGTGTGTGTTTGTGGGGGTTTGTGTGGGTGTTTGTGTGTGTGGATATTTGTGTTTGTGTGTGTTTTTGTGTGTGTGTTTTTGTGTGTGTGTGTGAGTGTGTGTGTTTGTTTGTTTGTGTGGAGTGTGTGGAGTGGGTGTGTGTGGGTGTGAGTATTTGTGTGTGTGGATGTTGTTGTGTGTGTGTGTTTGTGTGGGTGTTTGTGTGTGTGTGTGTGTTTGTTTGTGTGTGTGTGTCGAGTGTGTGTGTGTGTGTGTGGAGTGTGTGTGTGTTTGTGTGTGTGTGTGGAGTGTGTGTGTGTTTGTGTGTGTGTGGAGTGTTGGTGTGTGTGGAGTGTGTGTGTTTGTGTGTGTGGGAATGTGTGGGTGTGTGTTTGTGTGTGTGTGTGGGTGATTGTGTGTGTGTGTGTGTGTGGGTGATTGTGTGTGTGGGTGTGTGTGTATGTGTTTGTGTGTGTGGGTGTTTTTGTGTGTGTGTGTGGGTTTGTGTGTGTGGGTGTTTGTGTGTGTGTGTGGAGTGTGTGTGTGGAGTGTGTGTGGGGTGTGTGTGTGGGGTGTGTGTGGGTGTTTGTGTGTGTGTGTGGAGTGTGTGTGTGGAGTGTGTGTGTGTGTGTGTGTGTGTGTGTGGAGTGTGTGTGTGGAGTGTGTGTGTGTGTGTGTGTGTGTGTTTGTGGAGTGTGTGTGTGTGGGGTGTGGGTGTGTGTGTGTGGGTGTTTGTGTGTATGGGTGTTTGTGTGTGTGTGTTGGGTGTGTGTGTGTGTGTGTCTTCCCGTCAATATCTAGGACCTCAACAAAGGGGACTGTCGATAGTAACTTCTCCAATCATCCCTCATTACCTCCATTATTATTCATTTCCCATATTCATTACTCACTTCCTTCTGGCTTCCTGTTAACATCCACTACCCTCGCTTTAACATCTTTCTCCTAGTTAAGTTGTCTCTGCTAATGTTGTGTAAGATGAAGAGACATTATTGTGGGGTTTAAAAATGTGGAGTTAAAAACTAAGTACTCACGCACAATGCCCTGCATAAACTGCAGGTACCTCTCCTTCCTGAGCTTGGCGATGTCGGGGGCCGTCTTGCCCTGCATCTCGAAGGGCATCACTTCCGGGGGCTGCATCATGTGTGTCAAGGCCTTCATGATCTCTTGGCCGTCCAACAAGGTGTCGTTGTTGCTGTCATGAAGCCTGTCGGACAACAAGAGAGTCAAAGTATTTCAAAGAGTCGCATAACCACCTTGCCATAGGATCGGGGAACTGTGAGTGGTCTACCGTGTCTAACTCAAATGTTGGGCGGGTAGTTACAGACCCTGGAGAGCCTCGAACCGACACGGATCTGCTCCGAAGCAGAGCCCAGTACCATCAGAGTACATCGTCTCCTCCAACAGTCTCTTAGTGTAAGTCAGAGGACATGAACAAAACTTTTATCTGGTGTCATCACATCGCTAAAAACTAATATTTTATTGTAGATTTGTATAAGAGTAGCAACTGACACATCCAGGTATTACTTCAGCAGCATGTGTACCATTCATCACAACTGCCCACCAGCGTGGACACAGATCAATGTACTAAGATGAGGTCCAGCACCAACCACAACAAAAATAAACTGGATTTCTCTCACACTGAGGCACAGACTCACACGTATAAATACGTGTGTATTATGTGTGTAATATATATATATATGTATGTTCAATTATATCGATTCGATGTGCAGACAGCACAGAGCAACACAATGCAACAAAAAAGAGCTATTCTGAGCTATTCTCAGAAAGGGTAAAAGTCACCCCAGGGCCCTGTCATGAAAATATTATCTAGACAATCCTCCACGCAATAATAAACTACAGTAAAAACACACCGGAAATAGTGAAACTCCATCTCTTCTGGGGACAACTCCTTGTTGATGTTGATCTCATTCTTCAAGTGTTCTCTGAGGTGCCTGAGGGGGAAAAAAAACCCACACGTGAGCCAGCACAGCAGATAAAATAGTTTATATCAATTCACACCCCCTTCATGTCTCAGGAAGAATTAAGAAACAGATTTGTAAATAATTAGGTTTTCTGACTTAAACAATAACATCCACGTAGAATATCTGCGCGGTGTTAAGAAAACAAAAAGGAAACTGACCTACTGAAGGGAAGCAACCTCATTTTCTTGAAGGATCTTATTACAGAGTTATCTACCATAGCACTGGACAGGCCTTCCACCATTGATATTGCAGTGTGTGTGTGTGAAATATGTCCTCATCACTGTCTGTTATCATTATAATCATCAGTTTATCGTCGTTTTTCTAGCGGTGTTAGACCTCTTGGTGAGGCAAAAAGAAAAACCACTGATGTGAAACTAATGACCAGACCCTGGCTGACTGGCCATGATACTTCTGGCCGCCTGCATGGTCAGGAGCTCATTCTAATGTAAACTGACGGTTCTGCGCCAAACAGCGTGGGTCATGGGTCATGGGTGTGACACAACAACACAAACAAAGAGCAAAGGGCAACATCTATGGTGTCATGAAGGAGGCCGAGGGTGAGTTGAGGGAGTGACAAGCGCAAAGAACAAATCAAGTGATGTGCCTGCAAGAAGAGGAACTTCACAGGTTGTGAAGACACATTTTTCAAAACACGGTGGGTATTTGAGCTCTAGAACTTTCTCTACCATCAACTTTCAAGACACATTTTCAAAAGCACATCTGTGTGTGTGTGTGTGTGTGTGTGTGTGTGTGTGTGTGTGTGTGTGTGTGTGTGGTCTGGATTGTGCAGCTTTCACATATTCTTTTCATGGAATACATTTAAAATAAATCGGTAATAAATAATATCAGCTTGTTTCTCTTAATCTTATTTCCCTAAGCAATTTATGACCATATTTATATAACAAATTTTGTTTAACAAATTCATTATTGCAGATTGATGATTATTAAAAATAACCGATGAATAATTGCTAGATCAATACGTAACACAAATTAACAAGGTTCCCGACTTATGTTCAGTAATATTCTTGACTTGACTATGAATGCGACTTACATTTGTCTTTTTGTTGACAATAATGATATTTACAAATAAGATGAAATGTGTATGCATTCTCCCAGCTCTAAACTTTAAAGCTTTCCTCACTCTTGATTGCCGACCACGTTTGGATCGTGAAAACTAGTTGGCGGCGGCGGCGGCTGCTGCTGCATCGTATTTTCACTGTGGTGACCCGCATGACCTTTCACCTCCCAAGAGGTCATGATCAGCAATAGGACGCAGCAAGCAGCTGAAGAAACCATTTTTGTCACCATCGTCAGCAACATGAAGCGGGCGGGTCACACAGCTCGCCTAGTCCAGCAAAAATAAATAAAAAAACAATTACAAACTGATAATCGCCCAGTTCAAGATTTGTCCATTATGATTATAAATGTCAGTTAATTTCTCCCCCTTTCCTCGCTGTTCAGGGCCTTTGCGGTCTTACAACATATGACGGGACTGCACGGAGGGACTATTTTATGTGACTAAATCACACACATGATGAGTGTCGTGAAACAGCGACACACACACACACACAGTTGCTACCTGAACAACTCTTGTACTTGACGAGGTTGTGGCCAGACAAGTAATGAGACTAAAGTAACTACAAGCGATGTGGTCAAGGCTGCGCTGTTGCTACATCACTTGCAGGTGTATCAGTCCCCCCCCCCTCCCCACAGCTCAGTGTGAGTTTACACTCCTTCCGTCAACTACGCGATTGTTGTGACTGCTGTTAGTGACGTTGTCTTGTGGACCAGCGCCATGTGGAGCAAATGATGTGCCATTACATTTTGTGTTCAACTTACAGAATCGGCAAGTCGGACGTTTGAAAAGTTAACACAGGCCTATGGGGAACATTCTTTATCCCCGAGCTCAAGTTTTTCGCTGACACAAATCATTTTTGAAAGGCAAGAGAACACGATGAAGATGAACACCGTTCAGGGAGGCCTTCAACTTCGAAAACCGAGGAAAACATGGAAAGTGTGAACACTCTTGTGAGATCAGACCGTCGTTTAACATTAAGAATGTTGAGTGAACAATTAAATTTCAACACATTTACCGTTCATCAAATTTTGACTGAACATTTGCACGTGCGAAAGGTCTCAGAGAAAGGGTCATTGGCGTGAGACCAGACATTGCAGACAACTGGATGCTCCATCATGACAACCCCCCCATGTCACACTGCCCTCTCCCTCGCGGATTTTTGACCTCAGAAGGCATTCCTGTGGTCCCCTAACCCTTCTATTCACCTGATCTCAGCCCCTGAGACGTTTTCCTTTTTCCTAAACTGAAAAATGTCCTCAAAGGATGACATTTCGGGACTTGAGGAAACATCCACAAGAGTGTAAGGGACATGGTGAAGACCATACCTATTGAAGACTTTCAGCGCTGCTACCAAAAGTGGAAACATCTCCATCGGTGTGTAGCTGCCCAAGGCAACTATTTTGAAGGGGATAACATTTGCTTTTTGAAAAAAATAAAAACTTTGGTAAATAAAAAATCAGTCTCATTACTTTTCTACCACACCTCGTACATAAGCGCTTCTTCAACTGGAGTCCAACAGATTGCAACTCTTTCTGCCTCTGCCAACCTTTCCAACAGCTGGCAACTCTTTCGAGCCTGTCCAGCTGCAGCCCAACTCACAAGCTCAGTCACCCTGCACTGGGGGAGTGTGGGTGCAGGATCGCTGAGATCAAAGTTTACGATATCGACGACTAGCGGGAGTGACATGCATGAGTGATTACAGGCGCCGGAGTCGCCACGTGCCGCTCTGTTGGCCTCTGTTGCTTGTGTCGTGGGTAAAGTTCCAGTGTAGCCACATATTTACACATCATTAATGACCTGTCTACATCAACTGCTTAGTGTAATGATCATCGGCTTACAATAGAAATTCACTTTATGTCACTAGAGTAACACGTGTAGTGTCGCTTCACACTGTGCATATTACAGTTATTACAAACGATGTGTAGTCAAGTATAATAATGTTCCGTTTCATCCACCGCAAAGTGTTTATTATCAGCTTCTAAGTGAAATCCAAGGATGAACCAAGAGCTTTGCACGTGCTACATATTGTGTTTGTGATCAGTGCACGAGTACAGCCAAAGATTGATGTGCATGGAATGTTTATCACCGGTTTACACAAACTGCATATTGTGTTTATCATTGGTTTCTAATATAAATCCATGTAGTTAGCGGTGCACGCACGTTTCACCAAGCATGACTGACATTAGTGCCATGGCATGGTCGCTGCACGAGCTGATGTCATGTACACTCGCCCACCTGTCTTCTCCGCTGTCAGTGCACCTTCATACATTGACACACCTACACAGCCTGCACGTGGCAGTCTCGTGACACCAAGCTCTCCACTTGGCCGACACAAACCATCCTTAACCACACGACAAACACAACAAAACTGTTCTCCGTCTCCACTTATTTACGACGAGGAGGCGCAGAATCTGACTGTCACGATTCACACACAAAAGTTGAGCGTGACCTGTCAAGCGTGACACCAAGGAGGTCAGCCATATTGCGTGTTCTCTGGTCATTAGTTACTAAGACGAGTTAATAAGTACACACCCCACGCCGCCACCGGTACTGGACTCAAATATAAGCGAAGATTACTCACCGGAATCAAAAGACACGGAGACCAAAGTCTCACCTGTGGTGCGACTCACTCACACGGATGTCTTACCTGCTGCAGCAGGTGAGTGAGGCTGACGGGGAGCGTGTGCGGGACCGTGTCGTGGCAAGACAGTTGGGAGGGGGAGGGTGGAGGGCTGGAGGAGTTGCGGAGGATGAAGGTGTCGGAAGTACAGGGCTACATCCGCGGCTGGTCGTTTGGAAATCGCTGGTGTAATAATAAACTCAGCGAGTGCACAACCATTGTCTGTGGTTTTCTCTGTTGAGATGAACATTTGTCAATAAAATGTCTGAAAGCCTTTGAAGAGAAAACATCCTGGCTTGCTGTGAATAAACAGGAAGATGTTATATTTTATTATCAGCTATCATACGCCGTAAAGGTTATTACAGGCAAACACTACAGAGGTCGCCACTGTGAAAAAGCACGCACACACGGACACATGCGCCCCTCCTCACACACAGTCTTGTAAACTCATCAGAATTCATATGTTGCGGTGTAAAGAGTGTGAGACTAAAGCGGTGTGTGTGTGTGTGTGTGTGTGTGTGTGTGTGTGTGTGTGTGTGTGTGTGTGTGTGAAAATGAGAGAGTGTGTGCGTGAGTGTGTGATGGTTTCTCCAGAGGACTGACATCTGTGGCTTGGATCCTGCAATATTGCAGTTGTCTGTCTCTCCGGAGTCAGGAGGCTGTCAGTCTGGTTTCTGACCCACCTTTTCACGTGTCACCTAGAAACAGGGAAGCTGTACAGGTGGATGTTTTAATTGCTGTAAGGCTGGTTCCATGCGGCAGCAAGACGTATGGGGGACGAATGGGAGGTCAGGCGGTGTGGGGGTTTGGGGGGGGGGGAAGTAGCAAGCGACTCAGCCACACAGTTGGCTACACGTCATCCTCCCGCCCTGACGTCACCGTCAACTGTCCACGTGCCCCGGGGGCTCATCTGCTCCACTTGAAGCGAGTCGCCGCAGTCTCATTAAACATGAAGGATCACCTGTCAACAGACCTACACGTTGGCTTCCTTTCTCAGCGCGAGCATGCGCACAAAATGACTTCCGCCTTTGGAGACACGCGCACGTTCCTTCGTGGCTTGAGCAACAGCCGAACTCAACTGGCGAATCAGTTGGAGGAATTTTTAAAGAATCAATCTTCCAATAATCACCCAGTCACCAGTCATCATCATTCAGTCCAGTGAAAAGTTGATAAGATTTTCCCCGACACTCTGATTGCACAAATCTCTTCCCATTTCATTTACATCAACATGGCGCTGCTGACACCAGTGACAGCAACAGACACTACACGTGCACAACCACACTGACAGCACGAGAGCAGAGACTGAACACAACAACAGCCGAGTGAATAATTAGTGTATATGTAGCAGATGCCGTGATGGTTAGTGTATATGTAGCAGATGCCGTGTATATGTAGCAGATGCCGTGATGATTAGTGTATATGTAACAGATGCCGTGATGATTAGTGTATATGTAACAGATGCCGTGATGGTTAGTGTATATGTAACAGATGCCGTGATGATTAGTGTATATGTAACAGATGCCGTGATGATTAGTGTATATGTAACAGATGCCGTGACGGTTAGTGTATATGTAACAGATGCCGTGATGGTTAGTGTATATGTAGCAGATGCCGTGATGATTAGTGCATATGTAACAGATGCCGTGATGGTTAGTGTATATGTAGCAGATGCCGTGATGGTTAGTGTATATGTAACAGATGCCGTGATGGTTAGGGTATATGTAGCAGATGCCGTGTATATGTAGCAGATGCCGTGATGATTAGTGCATATGTAACAGATGCCGTGATGGTTAGTGTATATGTAACAGATGCCGTGATGGTTAGTGTATATGTAACAGATGCCGTGATGGTTAGTGTGTATGTAACAGATGCCGTCATGGTTAGTGTATATGTAACAGATGCCGTGATGGTTAGTGCATATGTAACAGATGCCGTGATGGTTAGTGTATATGTAACAGATGCCGTGTATATGTAACAGATGCCGTGATGGTTAGTGCATATGTAACAGATGCCGTGATGGTTAGTGTATATGTAGCAGATGCCGTGATGGTTAGTGTATATGTAACAGATGCCGTGATGGTTAGTGCATAAGTAACAGATTCCGTGATGGTTAGTGCATATGTAACAGATGCCGTGATGGTTAGTGTATATGTAACAGATGCCGTGATGGTTAGTGTATATGTAACAGATGCCGTGTATATGTAACAGATGCCGTGATGGTTAGTGCATATGTAACAGAGGCCGTGATGGCTAGTGTATATGTAACAGATGCCGTGCATATGTAACAGATGCCTAATCTTATATGTAGCAGATGCCGTGATGGTTAGTGTATATGTAGCAGATGCCGTGATGATGCCCGTGATGGTTAGTGTATATGTAACATGCCGTGTATGTAACAGATGCCGTGATGGTTAGTGTATAACAGATGTAAGTGTATATGTAACAGATGCCGTGATGGTTAGTGTATATGTAACAGATGTCGTGATGGTTAGTGTATATGTAACAGATGTAGCAGATGCCGTGATGATTAGTGTATATGTAACAGATGCCGTGATAGTTAGTGTATATGTAGCAGATGCCATGATGGTTAGTGTATATGTAACAGATGCCGTGACGGTTAGTGTATATGTAACAGATGCCGTGATGGTTAGTGTATATGTAACAGATGCCGTGTATATGTAACAGATGCCGAGTGTATACGTAACAGATGCCGTGCATATGTAACAGATGCCTAATCTTATATGTAGCAGATGCCGTGATGGTTAGTGTATATGTAACAGATGCCGTGATAGTTAGTGTATATGTAACAGATGCCGTGATGATTAGTGTATATGTAACAGATGCCGTGATGGTTAGTGTATATGTAACAGATGCCGTGATGATTAGTGTATATGTAACAGATGCTGTGATGATTAGTGTATATGTAACAGATGCCGTGACGGTTAGTGTATATGTAACAGATGCCGTGATGGTTAGTGTATATGTAACAGATGCCGTGATGATTAGTGCATATGTAACAGATGCCGTGATGGTTAGTGTATATGTAGCAGATGCCGTGATGGTTAGTGTATATGTAACAGATGCCGTGATGGTTAGTGTATATGTAACAGATGCCGTGATGGTTAGGGTATATGTAGCAGATGCCGTGTATATGTAGCAGATGCCGTGATGATTAGTGCATATGTAACAGATGCCGTGATGGTTAGTGTATATGTAACAGATGCCGTGATGGTTAGTGTATATGTAACAGATGCCGTGATGGTTAGTGTGTATGTAACAGATGCCGTCATGGTTAGTGTATATGTAACAGATGCCGTGATTGTTAGTGCATATGTAACAGATGCCGTGATGGTTAGTGTATATGTAACAGATGCCGTGATGGTTAGTGTGCATATGTAACAGATGCCGTGATGGTTAGTGTATATGTAGCAGATGCCGTGATGGTTAGTGCATATGTAACAGATGCCGTGATGGTTAGTGTATATGTAACAGATGCCGTGATGGTTAGTGTATATGTAACAGATGCCGTGATGGTTAGTGCATATGTAACAGATGCCGTGATGGTTAGTGTATATGTAACATATGTAACAGAGGCCGTGATGGCTAGTGTATATGTAACAGATGCCGTGCATATGTAACAGATGCCTAATCTTATATGTAGCAGATGCCGTGATGGTTAGTGTATATGTAGCAGATGCCGTGATGATTAGTGTATATGTAACAGATGCCGTGATGGTTAGTGTATATGTAACAGATGCCGTGTATATGTAACAGATGTAGCAGATGCCGTGATGATTAGTGTATATGTAACAGATGCCGTGATAGTTAGTGTATATGTAGCAGATGCCATGATGGTTAGTGTATATGTAACAGATGCCGTGACGGTTAGTGTATATGTAACAGATGCCGTGATGGTTAGTGTATATGTAACAGATGCCGTGTATATGTAACAGATGCCGAGTGTATATGTAACAGATGCCGTGCATATGTAACAGATGCCTAATCTTATATGTAGCAGATGCCGTGATGGTTAGTGTATATGTAACAGATGCCGTGTATATGTAACAGATGCCGTGATGGTTAGTGTATATGTAACAGATGCAGTGATGATTAGTGTATATGTAAGAGATGCCGTGATCGTTAGTGTATATGTAACAGATGCCGTGACGGTTAGTGTATATGTAACAGATGCCGTGATGGTTAGTGTATATGTAACAGATGCCATGACGGTTAGTTTATATGTAACAGATGCCGTGATGGTTAGTGTATA
Source organism: Marisa cornuarietis (assembly GCA_004794655.1). Lineage (NCBI taxonomy): Eukaryota > Metazoa > Mollusca > Gastropoda > Architaenioglossa > Ampullariidae > Marisa > Marisa cornuarietis. Next base: position 11,123 of record SMMW01000046.1, read on the forward strand.
TGTAACAGATGCCGTGATGGTAAGTGTATATGTAGCAGATGCCGTGATGGTTAGTGTATATGTAACAGATGCCGTGATGGTTAGTGTATATGTAACAGATGCCGTGACGGTTAGTGTATATGTAACAGATGCCATGATGGTTAGTGTATATGTAGCAGATGCCGTGATGGTTAGTGTATATGTAACAGATGCCGTGACGGTTAGTTTATATGTAACAGATGCCGTGTATATGTAACAGGTGCCGTGATGGTTAGTGTATATGTAACAGATGCCGTGATGGTTAGTGTATATGTAACAGATGCCATGACGGTTAGTTTATATGTAACAGATGCCGTGATGGTTAGTGTATATGTAACAGATGCCATGATGGTAAGTGTATATGTAGCAGATGCCGTGATGGTTAGTGTATATGTAACAGATGCCGTGATGGTTAGTGTATATGTAACAGATGCCGTGATGATTAGTGTATATGTAATAGATGCCGTGATGGTTAGTGTATATGTAACAGATGCCGTGACGGTTAGTGTATATGTAACAAATGCCATGATGGTTAGTGTATATGTAGCAGATGCCGTGATGGTTAGTGTATATGTAACAGATGCCGTGACGGTTAGTTTATATGTAACAGATGCCGTGTATATGTAACAGGTGCCGTGATGGTTAGTGTATATGTAACAGATGCCGTGATGGTTAGTGTATATGTAACAGATGCCGTGACGGTTAGTGTATATGTAACAGATGCCGTGATGGTTAGTGTATATGTAACAGATGCCATGACGGTTAGTTTATATGTAACAGATGCCGTGATGGTTAGTGTATATGTAACAGATGCCGTGATGGTTAGGGTATATGTAGCAGATGCCGTGTATATGTAGATGCAGATTAGCAGATGCCGTGATGGTTAGTGTATATGTAACAGATGCATGGTTATGTAACAGTATGCCGTGATGGTTAGTGTATGGTTATGTATATGTAACAGATGCCGTGATGGTTAGTGTATATGTAACAGATGCCGTGATGGTTAGTGTGTATGTAACAGATGCCGTCATGGTTAGTGTATATGTAACAGATGCCGTGATTGTTAGTGCATATGTAACAGATGCCGTGATGGTTAGTGTATATGTAACAGATGCCGTGTATATGTAACAGATGCCGTGATGGTTAGTGCATATGTAACAGATGCCGTGATGGTTAGTGTATATGTAGCAGATGCCGTGATGGTTAGTGCATATGTAACAGATGCCGTGATGGTTAGTGTATGTAACAGATGCCGTGATGGTTAGTGTATATGTAACAGATGCCGTGATGGTTAGTGTATATGTAACAGATGCCGTGATGGTTAGTGCATATGTAACAGATGCCGTGATGGTTAGTGTATATGTAACAGATGCCGTGATGGTTAGTGCATATGTAACAGAGGCCGTGATGGCTAGTGTATATGTAACAGATGCCGTGCATATGTAACAGATGCCTAATCTTATATGTAGCAGATGCCGTGATGGTTAGTGTATATGTAGCAGATGCCGTGATGATTAGTGTATATGTAACAGATGCCGTGATGGTTAGTGTATATGTAACAGATGCCGTGTATATGTAACAGATGTAGCAGATGCCGTGATGATTAGTGTATATGTAACAGATGCCGTGATAGTTAGTGTATATGTAGCAGATGCCATGATGGTTAGTGTATATGTAACAGATGCCGTGACGGTTAGTGTATATGTAACAGATGCCGTGATGGTTAGTGTATATGTAACAGATGCCGTGTATATGTAACAGATGCCGAGTGTATATGTAACAGATGCCGTGCATATGTAACAGATGCCTAATCTTATATGTAGCAGATGCCGTGATGGTTAGTGTATATGTAACAGATGCCGTGTATATGTAACAGATGCCGTGATGGTTAGTGTATATGTAACAGATGCAGTGATGATTAGTGTATATGTAAGAGATGCCGTGATCGTTAGTGTATATGTAACAGATGCCGTGACGGTTAGTGTATATGTAACAGATGCCGTGATGGTTAGTGTATATGTAACAGATGCCATGACGGTTAGTTTATATGTAACAGATGCCGTGATGGTTAGTGTATATGTAACAGATGCCGTGATGGTAAGTGTATATGTAGCAGATGCCGTGATGGTTAGTGTATATGTAACAGATGCCGTGATGGTTAGTGTATATGTAACAGATGCCGTGACGGTTAGTGTATATGTAACAGATGCCATGATGGTTAGTGTATATGTAGCAGATGCCGTGATGGTTAGTGTATATGTAACAGATGCCGTGACGGTTAGTTTATATGTAACAGATGCCGTGTATATGTAACAGGTGCCGTGATGGTTAGTGTATATGTAACAGATGCCGTGATGGTTAGTGTATATGTAACAGATGCCATGACGGTTAGTTTATATGTAACAGATGCCGTGATGGTTAGTGTATATGTAACAGATGCCATGATGGTAAGTGTATATGTAGCAGATGCCGTGATGGTTAGTGTATATGTAACAGATGCCGTGATGGTTAGTGTATATGTAACAGATGCCGTGATGATTAGTGTATATGTAATAGATGCCGTGATGGTTAGTGTATATGTAACAGATGCCGTGACGGTTAGTGTATATGTAACAAATGCCATGATGGTTAGTGTATATGTAGCAGATGCCGTGATGGTTAGTGTATATGTAACAGATGCCGTGACGGTTAGTTTATATGTAACAGATGCCGTGTATATGTAACAGGTGCCGTGATGGTTAGTGTATATGTAACAGATGCCGTGATGGTTAGTGTATATGTAACAGATGCCGTGACGGTTAGTGTATATGTAACAGATGCCGTGATGGTTAGTGTATATGTAACAGATGCCATGACGGTTAGTTTATATGTAACAGATGCCGTGATGGTTAGTGTATATGTAACAGATGCCATGATGGTAAGTGTATATGTAGCAGATGCCGTGATGGTTAGTGTATATGTAACAGATGCCGTGATGGTTAGTGTATATGTAGCAGATGCCGTGATGGTTAGTGTATATGTAACAGATGCCGTGACGGTTAGTGTATATGTAACAGATGCCGTGACGGTTAGTTTATATGTAACAGATGCTTTGATGATTAGTGTATATGTAACAGATGCCGTGATGATTAGTGTATATGTAATAGATGCCGTGATGGTTAGTGTATATGTAGCAGATGCCGTGATGGTTGGTGTATATGTAATAGATGCCGTGATGATTAGTGTATATGTAGCAGATGCCGTGATGGTTGGTGTATATGTAATAGATGCCGTGATGATTAGTGTATATGTAACAGATGCCGTGATGGTTAGTGTATATGTAACAGATGCCGTGATGATTAGTGTATATGTAACAGATGCCGTGATGATTAGTGTATATGTAACAGATGCCGTGATGGTTAGTGTGTATGTAACAGATGCCGTGATGGTTAGTGTATATGTAACAGATGCCGTGATGATTAGTGTATATGTAACAGATGCCGTGATGATTAGTGTATATGTAACAGATGCCGTGATGATTAGTGTATATGTAACAGATGCCGTGATGGTTAGTGTATATGTAACAGATGCCGTGACGGTTAGTTTATATGTAACAGATGCTTTGATGATTAGTGTATAACTCACAGACGTGTAGGGGACACTGTTTAGAGTTGATATGTCATGGTGATAAGTATACAGATTACAGATATGATCATATGATCAGCGTACAGGTAACATATGTTCTGATGATAAGTATGTAGATTACAGATATGAGTGTGTCATTAGCGTGGAGTTACATCTGTCGTGACTAGATGGAATACAGAGATGGTGATTAATGAATAGGTTACAGATGTGATAATCAGCGGCTAAATTAAATATATGGTCATGACTGGGTAGGTTACAGATGTCGTGATCATTACAGAGGTTTGAGATATGATGAGTAGGGTACAGGTTACAGATGTGATAATCAGCGGCTAAATTAAATATATGGTCATGACTGGATAGGTTACAGATGTCGTGATCATTACAGAGGTTTGAGATATGATGAGTAGGGTACAGGTTACAGATGTGATAATCAGCGGTTAAATTAAATATATGGTCATGACTGGATAGGTTACAGATGTCGTGATCATTACAGAGGTTTGAGATATGATGAGTAGGGTACAGGTGACAGATGGGAGGATACATTACAAATGTAATGCTTAGTGTCAAGGTTACAGATGTCGTGATAGTGTGTAGAGATGTCGCGATTGTCAGTCAGCAGTTCACTAGAGTTTATTGCTACTTCTCTTTCTTCACAAGTCAATTGCGTGCGTGCGTGCGTGCGTGCGTGCTAAATGATGTCTGCATAAAACTACACACAAAAAACATTACAGAGACACGCGCACAGAGAAAGATTGACAGAATCACACACACACACACACACACACACACACACACACACACACACTCACACACACAGGTATACTTAACGTTGCAAACACTCAGCATAAGAAAGGAGTTCTCTCGCCTTGATCCCCCAGTCGCTCCCCCTGTCCATCTCGCGGCCTCTCCACACCCGCTCCTGGCGCGGACTTTTCTTCCAGCGGCAAATTTAATTTTTACTTCTCCCACCAGCGAAAACATAAAAAGCTGGGCAGAAAATGGAGAAAGTCCTCGACTGGGGGCTGAAGTGGGCCTCCGTGTGGCGGGGCTGGCCGGAGCGAAATGGCCGAGCTAATGCAATGACCCTGGATGGCCATATGCTGCCGGGCCCTCCTCCTGCTGCACACCACACGCCCAGCCCGCCGCCAAAACCCCCCCCCGGGCCCCCCGGCCCCCCGGACAGTTATTCTTCTTGATTACTGGCACTGTATGCAAGACAACCTTACATACACACTTGCCAGTCTTGCCAGTCCTCTCATCATGTTTTCTGTACAAATCCACAGCACGGAGCAAAGTCACAGGTGAGGCGGGTCACGACACTCAATGGTTTTGTTTTGCTTGAAATCCTCCTATCCACCTCCTTAGTCCCGTGTGAAATAAATAAATAAATAAATAAATAAATAAATAAACAACTCTACTGCTCCAGAAATTTATAACACAAGTAAGTAAGTCAGTATTCACCACTGAAGCTCAAATTTGTTTGTTTTTTTTATGACAGAGAGCTTTATCTGCGAGGGTTTCTATCTCTTTGTCGGTCAGACTCTGGGTCGTTACAAGACATACAACTTCAAAAACACCGACACAGAATTTGTGAGAGACCTCCTACCATTACATTATCTTTACCAAACTGTCCTGCAATCACACTCTACACTGGCCTTGCAACTATACCTCGGGAAAGTGAGATAACATTAATGTGTTTGATGCTCAACATAAAACTATCGGGAAAGTGAGATAACATTAATTTATTTGATATTAAACATAAAACTATCAGGTTCCTTTCATGTCTTCTTACATTCTTTAAGTGGGAATATTTATTGCCCAATCCTTAAATACCCCAAGTGGGTTATTAACGAGGCTTCTGACTGAAACTTGCCTCATTATTATTATTATTGTAAGATAATATATAACACATGTTAATATCACATAGCTCGTTCTTTAAACATGAGAATTATTTAATTCAATATCAGGCAACTGGTGTCAAGACAGATATGATATGCGCTCTACTCTTTCTTACTCACATTTCTCGTTAAATTATTGGATGAATGTTTAGAATAAAAAGTGTACTGCAGGCATGTTTGCTTTCCTCTACAAAATGGTATAGGTACAGAATAAAAGGCCTTTACAGAATCGTGGACGGGCGGGCAGTGGGGGGGGGGGGGGTGGGGAGTAATTATCGCTGTGCAGACTCATTGAGTTTGTTTATCACATTGTTCACTGTTCACACAAACATTGTTACGAAAACATGTGACAGAGGTATGATGTGGTAATAGTTATGTGGGCTGAGTGGTGCAGTACTGTGACACGAAGATTGGAACAAAGTGCACAAAGCTTTACTATGTGTAGACATCAGGTGAAGTGTTCTACCGATGTATAGACATCAGGTGAAGTGTACATAGTTGTACCGATGTATAGACATGAGTAAAGTGAACAGAGCTTTACTATGTATAGTAATCAGGTGAAGTGTTCTACCGATGTATAGACATCAGGTGAAGTGTACATAGTTCTACCAATGTATAGACATGAGTAAAATGAACAGAGCTTTACTATGTATAGACATCAGGTGAAGTGTACATAGTTCTACCAATGTATAGACATGAGTAAAATGAACAGAGCTTTACTATGTATAGACATCAGGTGAAGTGTACATAGTTCTACCAATGTATAGACATGAGTAAAGTGAACAGAGCTTTACTATGTATAGTAATCAGGTGAAGTGTTCTACCGATGTATAGACATCAGGTGAAGTGTACATAGTTGTACCAATGTATAGACATGAGTAAAGTGAACAGAGCTTTACTATGTATAGTAATCAGGTGAAGTGTTCTACCGATGTATAGACATCAGGTGAAGTGTACATAGTTCTACCAATGTATAGACATGAGTAAAATGAACAGAGCTTTACTATGTATAGACATCAGGTGAAGTGTACATAGTTCTACCAATGTATAGACATGAGTAAAGTGAACAGAGCTTTACTATGTATAGTAATCAGGTGAAGTGTACATAGTTCTACCAATGTATAGACATGAGTAAAGTGAACAGAGCTTTACTATGTATAGACATCAGGTGAAGTGTACATAGTTCTACCAATGTATAGACATGAGTAAAATGAACAGAGCTTTACTATGTATAGACATCAGGTGAAGTGTACATAGTTCTACCAATGTATAGACATGAGTAAAGTGAACAGAGCTTTACTATGTATAGACATCAGGTGAAGTGTTCTACCGATGTATAGACATCAGGTGAAGTGTACATAGTTCTACCAATGTATAGACATGAGTAAAGTGAACAGAGCTTTACTATGTATAGACATCAGGTGAAGTGTACATAGTTCTACCAATGTATAGACATGAGTAAAGTGAACAGAGCTTTACTATGTATAGACATCAGGTGAAGTGTTCTACCGATGTATAGACATCAGGTGAAGTGTACATAGTTCTACCAATGTATAGACATGAGTAAAGTGAACAGAGCTTTACTATGTATAGACATCAGGTGAAGTGTACATAGTTCTACCAATGTATAGACATGAGTAAAGTGAACCGAGCTTTACTATGTATAGACCTTAGTAAAGTGTAGATAGCTTTATCGTGCCATTAAAAAAGTGCACATAGCTCTACCAATGTATATATATCTTGTATATATATATGTAGAGTTACACATTTACGACAATAATTTAAAAAATTACATTGAATATGAGGAATAACACCAATAGCAAAGAGTATGTTGGCAAAAAGTGAAGACAAAATAAAGGAAAAGTTAAAAACATAAAGCTTAGAACTCGAGTACAATGACAAGATGCTGCTGAAGTTATTTGATACACACCCTATACTGCTACAGATACACACTATATACTGCTACAGATACACGCTCTATATTGCTACATATACTCGCCCTAGACTGCTACACATACACGCTATATACTACTACAGATACACGCTATAGATTGCTACAGATACACGCCTTATACTGCTACATATACACGCCCTGTACTGCTACATATACACGCCCCATACTACTACAGATACACGTCTGCCCTGCCCGTCTCGTCTCAGCTCTGCCCTTATCTCCCCCTCGCAAGGCTAACTTTACCGCGATACTCCTGTACGGCCGCCGCGTAGCGCCATATCCCTAGCCAATCAACGCCGAGCACCTTTTTTTCTGGCAATGCTCTAGCAGGTCCGCGTCGAGCAACAAAAAGGGAGAACAGAGTCCCGCCAAAACTAACAAGTAGTGGTTAAGAAACAAAGCCCGCCATAACTAACAAGTAGTGGTTAAGAAACAAAGCCCGCCATAACTAACAAGTAGCCCTGGCCTACCGGCCCTCTACATCTACACGCCCAACACTGCTACAGATACACGCCCTAGACTGCTACAGATACACACCCTATACTGCTACACATACACGCCCTACACTGCTACACATACACGCCCTACACTGCTACACATACACGCACTAGACTGCTAAAGTGCAAATCAAGGCCTTTTACTGCTACAGTACAGAAAACTGAGAGAATGAGCGAATGAAGGAATGAAAGGAGTAGAAGGTGGCGAGATGGGGGGAAGCAACTCTGCAGACAGACAGAGACTGAGAGAAGTGGACAAGAGGAGACAAAGCAGTGCAAGCTTTGCCTGGCAAGACAACAAAAAGTCGTTGCTAATGTTTGTGTCGAGAGGCGAGGGCAGGTGAGTGAAAGTGGTGTTGACGGACCTAATGGAGGCAAATGCCGTCACCCCTGGGGAAGAAGCAACTGCCACTAAAAGAATGTTCAGACTTAAAAGGTCGAACCTGCATGGCGTTGCCAGGAAACCAGAAGTGTGTACAGCTGTCTCAGTCGCAACATCTCTTCTCTCCTCACCCCTCTTTTCCCTCCAGCTCTCTCTCTCTACTTTCCGGGCGTCAGAGAGAGAGAGAGAGTGAGAGAGAGAGAGAGCGAGGGAGAGAGTAAAAGAGAGAGTGAATAAAAAACAAGGGTGGGGTGAAGAGAAAGACATCGAGAGAGACAGAAAAAGGAGGAAGAGAGAAAGAGGGGGAACATACCGACTGTGTACATGCGTGTGCATCGGCTTTTGTTTGCACGTGTGTGCATGTCTCTCTCTCTCTCTGTGCATGTCTCTCTCTCTGTGCATCTCTCTCTCTCTCTCTGTGCATCTCTCTCTCTGTGCATGTCTCTCTCTCTCTCTGTGCATCTCTCTCTCTGTGCATCTCTCTCTTTGTGCATGTCTCTCTCTCTCTGTGCATGTCTCTCTCTCTGTGCATCTCTCTCTCTGTGCATCTCTCTCTCTGTGCATCTCTCTCTCTGTGCATCTCTCTCTCTCTGTGCATGTCTCTCTCTCTGTGCATGTCTCTCTCTCTGTGCATCTCTCTCTCTGTGCATCTCTCTCTTTGTGCATGTCTCTCTCTCTCTGTGCATGTCTCTCTCTCTCTCTGTGTAATAATGATAATTAGTATGTTATTCAGTTTTGGGATCTGCTTCACTTTATCAAAGCAAGGTTTTCTTGTCAGTGACAAAGGACGAAAATGTTTAGGGTTCTGTGTGTCCATAGAGTGAAGTAAGAAAGTGACCAGAGTTGACCGTACACAGGGGTCAAAGTTAGTGAGTTACTGATCTTGTTTTGAGAGGCAGGAACCCTGAATTATCTCCCCCTCACCCTTACAGGTTTGGCTTTATAAATGGAGCGGTTCCATTTGTCTCGCACACATGAAATGCTGTCCCGGCTCACAAAAGATTTACAAAGGAAGGCAAAGAGGAGAGACCGGGAAAATGATTTGCTGTACAACTAACTGCCTGCATCATGCAGTCACTTGATGTTTGTAAAAGTAAATTTCTTGCCGGCTGACATGATTGATGCTGGGCAGTTTATACTCTTATCCAGTGGTCAATAAACAAGACCCTACCAAATGCCCTTCTTTGACAAACGGTCAACAAACTTTCTGGACTTTCACTCGTTCCGTCCTTAACTGTCAACATTTTGATTTTCCAATCTTAAGGCCATCGCAGACATCTCGGCGACACCCGATCGTCGTTGTTCTGACAACCACGACGACAGCCTTGTGTGGGTCTGTGACAGAAGACTTACCAGGGTGTCCTTGGCTGGCATCTGCTATGAACCTCCACCATCGGGGGGGGGGTTGAGGGGTGGGAGTGGGGGTGGAGGCCCGCGCCCTGCCAATCAGGTCACGCTGGGGCTTCGAGTGGCACGTGCTGCCTCCACAATTGCGCGCGCAAATCAGGCGCGTGCAGGGCAATCAGGGCGGTAATTGGCCGCTATTGGTTACCGATATTTGTGGAATTGAGCCAATCCTCGTCAACGCCGCCCACGCCCGCTCGAGTGGAAAATACAGTGAGCGCACGAGATCCTCGCCCTCACATCCGGGCAATTGCGCCCTGACCCCGCGCCGCAACTTACACCTCAGCCCTTCCCGGCGAGTAATCTGCCCGTGGCCAGAATTCCTGTGTCCCCACCTAGAGTCCTGGCGCTTGGGCCTTGTCAAACGTATTAAGCGGGCAATCAGGGGCCGCTGCTTCTCGCACCCAGGGCCGCTAACTTGTCGCAACTTTGTTACACCTCTATTTCTCGCTCCATTATCTAGTCCGCCCAGGGCCTCCCTAGCTTATGACTATATAACAATTCTCTTTCACTTTTTCCTGTAATCTCCTGCCTCCTTCGCCACCCTGTCCGCTTAACCCAGGCCATCGCTAGAAGGCAAGTACGAATTTTGGCCTAAAGTTATTTGTCTTCGTCTCTTCAATTGAGAAAATATGGAATATCTTTCTTTTCCTGCTTCTAATATTCCAGTCATATTCACTTTTTTTCCTCCCGCCTTCCGACGCTAGAGAGCTGAGGGGGCCAGGGGAAGATAATAGCGCGGCTGTGATGATTCAGTTTCCAGTAGTTGATTACATCGAGGTAACCGTGTTTCTCGTCTGTCATCTGTTGGAGCTGGCCACATCATCAGCAGTTTGGCCACACCGCAGACCAGGTAGCAGGACCGAAGGGTATCACAGTAAGGTCTTTATGTTGCCCTTTCATTCCTTCCTAACCGCCAGGTCCCGGGGATGGCGACAGGTCTAAAGTATTTCTCTCGAGTTTTTTCATCGCAAGTCAAATCAGCCGCCGGTATGGAAGAGATCCTCATGTAGTATGCTCCGAGATCTCTTCCACAAGCATTATTCTGAATGCAAGCATATTGTTTCTGACACTCTGATCTCACACGGGGAGTAATTTGAATACAATTGCATGATGGTTATGCAAATGAACAAAACACTTTCGGTCCTATTATTACACCAAATTGTCTTCCATAAATTTATAACAGAGTCCTCGCATTCTAGTCTTCAGAATGGAACGCGCAAAAGAAACGTAGACAAGTTAAATGAAAATGTTAAAAAAACACTTTTATGTGAACGAAATGTAATAATAATAAAAATATTAATAATAATAATTATTATTGAGCATTCCTTCTGCCCTCTAGTCTTTGTTAACGTGTTTCATGTCATGTGACAGAAGTTGCCCAACACGTGATACCAGAATTTAAATGTCAGCACAATATCAAGATTATCGACTAGTTTATAGAATCATTAGATGTGCTTTTAGACAGATATAGGTCCCCCCACCCCACCTACACACAGATCACCCAAATACTAGAGGCACCACAAGACTGAGTCTCTTTCCGTCCCTTAGTCTTCTGTCAGCACCTCAAGTGAGACAACGACAATGATCCTAACAATGGCAGTGATAATCCTCATTTAGATAATGGTAGATAAGCAAACAGTCCTTAAAGCTAGCCCTCGCCCTAAAAAAGCAGAAGCTTGTTTAACAAGTACTACAACAACACAAGTACTTCAACAACACAAGTACTACAACAACAAAATGGTTGACACAAGACGAGAGGGTGATATAAAAGAACCTGAGGTAGTCATTATATTGTTTTCTGCAGTAAATATAACATTTAAATGTTACAGAGTATATGTATCGCCATCAGATATCAGACAGAGCTACTCGTGTATGTATCGCCATCAGATATCAGACAGAGCTACTCGTGTGTGTATCGCCATCAGATATCAGACAGAGCTACTCGTGTATGTATCGCCATCAGATATCAGACAGAGCTACTCGTGTATGTATCGCCATCAGATATCAGATAGAGCTACTCGTGTGTGTATCGCCATCAGATATCAGACAGAGCTACTCGTGTATCGCTATCAGATATCAGACAGAGCTACTCGCATGGTCTATCGCCATCAGATATCAGACAGAACTACTCGTGTATGTATCGCCATCAGATATCAGACAGAGCTACTCGTGTATCGCCATCAGATATCAGACAGAGCTACTCGTGTGTGTATCGCCATCAGATATCACACAGAGCTACTCGTGTATCGCCATCAGATATCAGACAGAGCTACTCGTGTATCGCTATCAGATATCAGACAGAGCTACTCGCATAGGTCTATCGCCATCAGATATCACACAGAGCTACTCGTGTATCGCCATCAGATATCAGACAGAGCTACTCGTGTATCGCTATCAGATATCAGACAGAGCTACTCGCATGGTCTATCGCCATCAGATATCAGACAGAACTACTCGTGTATCGCCATTAGATATCAGACAGAGCTACTAGCATGGTCTATCGCCATCAGATATTAGACAGAACTACTCGTGTATGTATCGCCATAGCCCAAAGATATTTGGAAAGGCGAGAGCCATGTGAGAGGCTCTTGGTTCAGATCTCGTCTCGGACCATTCTTTGAATGTAACACCTATTCGCAGCCTCAGCCATCAAGGGGTTTCTGCGGTTTACTCCCCTCCCTACCTCCTCACAGTGCGAAATTACCTGTAGATAGAAGGATTTTCACGCTAAAACAATCAACCAGCCAAAGAGATTCATAAATAGTGGTCACTCAGGCAGGAAAGAGAAGCCAGGCTGCCCCGCACTCCCCTGCCACTATTCCCTTCTTTACCCACTTTCTTTCTTCACCATGTCAGGCAGTGGCTTAGGGCTTCTTCAAAATTCTCAGACTAAATGGTTTCAATTGTTTTCTTTTCAGAAAGACTTCAAAACTTTATAAATGCTGGTTCACGAAAAGCAAACAAATTTCATGGAAATACGTTGTTGTTGTTGTTGTTGTTGTTGTTGTTGTTGTTGTTGTTGTTGTAAGAGTTGCATCAAAATAGTTGCACAACATGCACAAAAGCACATCAAGTTGACAAGTTTCTCAGCCCCACAAAGTCTGCTACATCTAAAGAATGAGACTAAGGAATAAGGTATGAGCCCAATCTTTCATGCAGACTAAACCAAGATTGCACAGAAAATCACTTTTCTTTACTATGAGATCGTGTGAAGCAGGGAGATAGGCCAGGTGCTCAGCTCTTCCTGCACCAGGTGATGGGAGAGCTTCATCAGGTGATGGGAGACAGCTTCATCAGGTGATGGGAGACAGCTTCATCAGGTGATGGGAGACAGCTTCACCAGGTGATGGGAGACAGCTTCATCAGGTGATGGGAGACAGCTTCATCAGGTGATGGGAGACAGCTTCATCAGGTGATGGGAGACAGCTTCACCAGGTGATGGGAGACAGCTTCATCAGGTGATGGGAGACAGCTTCATCAGGTGATGGGAGACAGCTTCATCAGGTGATGGGAGACAGCTTCACCAGGTGATGGGAGACAGCTTCATCAGGTGATGGGAGACAGCTTCATCAGGTGATGGGAGACAGCTTCACCAAGTGATGGGAGACAGCTTCATCAGCTGATAGGAGACAGCTTCATCAGGTGATGGGAGACAGCTTCACCAGGTGATGGGAGACAGCTTCATCAGGTGATGGGAGACATCTTCACCAAGTGATGGGAGACAGATTTATCAGGTGATGGGAGACAGCTTCATCAGGTGATGGGAGACAGCTTCACCAAGTGATGGGAGACAGCTTCATCAGCTGATAGGAGACAGCTTCATCAGGTGATGGGAGACAGCTTCACCAGGTGATGGGAGACAGCTTCATCAGGTGATGGGAGACATCTTCACCAAGTGATGGGAGACAGATTTATCAGGTGATGGGAGACAGCTTCATCAGGTGATGGGAGACAGCTTCACCAAGTGATGGGAGACAGCTTCATCAGCTGATAGGAGACAGCTTCATCAGGTGATGGGAGACAGCTTCATCAGGTGATGGGAGACAGCTTCATCAGGTGATGGGAGACAGCTTCACCATGGTGATGGGAGACAGCTTCATCAGCTGATAGGAGACAGCTTCACCAAGTGATGGGAGACAGCTTCATCAGGTGATGGGACATGGCTTCATCAGGTGATAGGAGACAGCTTCATCAGGTGATGGGACATGGCTTCATCAGGTGATAGGAGACAGCTTCATCAGATGATGGGACATGGCTTCATCAGGTGATAGGAGACAGCTTCATCAGGTGATGGGACATGGCTTCATCCCACAGAATACAAACAATTGCTACATCGAAGACAGAAACAGTGCACGTACATCAGTGCCGGGGCTTGCGATGCCAAACATGACGAGGGAACTGAAAGATGCCAAGTTTCCCCGCTGGGCTTCCCCCTGATCAGTTCTGGCGAGGAACTATCGGTTGCTGAAGAAAATGCCTTACATACTACTGCTGGCTGTCTCGCCAGAAGCTACACAGACAGTGTTGTGCTCAATATCAAGAAATAATGATGGGAAAGCTAGAGAAAATAGCCAAAGAGATCGATCTTACTATCAAGCAAGTGATAAGTCGCTTTAGAAAGGGCTAGTAAACCAAACAGCTCGGCTAGTGACTGTGGGTGGAGGAACTAGACACCAGCTGCTCCACGTGGACAGGGTCAGAGGTCAAGTTCTGGAACGTTTCAAAGACGACTTCGCTCTCTGTCTTTCCGAGCAGACTCGGGGCCCAGTTCATTTAAAACATTTTTTCTGCTGTTTTCGCAAGAAAAAAACCAAAACAATTTAATATAAAAACTGCATTATTTTAAAGCTTGTTACATCGACATTGGAGAAGCAGTTAGCCGAGTGATCAGAGTGCTGGCATCCGAACTGAGAAGCGCGCCGGTTCGATACCCGCGTAGCGCAGTTCACTTTCCCTACAGTCGATCCAGCTGGCGGAAATGGGTACAGCAGTCCAACGAGGGTTGGGGAAGGTAAGGGTGGGCACGAGAAGAGTGAGGTGTCTGATACCTTACTCCCTAACGACCTTTAACTACATCGTCGTCACTACTATTTTGGCAAAGGCCTTCTCTGTAAGGAAGTATCTGTGTGTATGACGACTTCATTCCTTCCTATGTTGTACGTGCAAAAATTATTACTAATTGGTGTTATTTGCAATGTCGCTGCTAATGTCAATTTGAAATAATTATTTTTCTATTAGAGAACTTGAAATTTCAAAATTTTATTTGATATATAGGTATGCAAGCGCGTGCTACTACCAGTTTGACTTTCCTCTCTCTCTCTTTCTCCTCTCTCTCTCTCTGTGCGTGTGCGTGTGTGTGTGTGTTTACTTCCCCAAAGGGTAAGTGGCCCTGCGCACCGCGGCCGCCTGGCTTCAAACTGTCAAAGAACAGCGGCTTGTCTTTGATCTTTGATCAGAGAATGAAGAGAAGCTGGCTGGTCTAGTGCCATCAAATATTGCACAAACCTTTTCACACCTTGTGCGACATCAAACATTGAAACTAGTCGCACTGTCAGATGGCATCAGACATGTAAGTTACTCGCATTGTGTTGGGACATCAGATATTAAACACAACTACTAGCATGGAGCAGGACAGAGATGTGTCACACCGACACCTTTATGTCCGACATTGGTGGACAAGGTAAGAAAATCGACAGAGCAGATCATATATTCATACAGTGGTTTCAAACAGAACACAAAAAGACAGGAGAACTCTATTCCAAGTGTTGCCCTGCGGTGTTCTCACGTTGCTTTTATTTAAAACTAGTTACTTGCTTGCTTCGACGGGAAAGTGTTTCCACCTAGAGAAGATTTCGCACTATGAGAGTAGCGTGAGTGGACGAGATTTCTTGAGATTTTTAATCATTTACTGACATCCCCATTTGGTTCCTGTCAAGGGGTAAGTCATCAATATTAAAAAAATACATTAGTTCATTAAAACTTTAAGATATTGAAAATATGTAGCCTGTATCTCACGCGCGGGTATAAATACAACAATCTAAATCCCATTGTCATGAGCTTATACAGTAAGTGCTAAAGCCTTCTCTGTGAGTGTGGGAGGAACATAGTATCCGGAGAAAACTCTCGATAGCTCATCCTGTAAATAGGTGTCACATACAGAGAGTGTCCCGAGACGAGATCTGAACCCAGGGTCTCTCTCTCAAGCGGCGACAAGCGAGTTTTAGCCCCTACACTACCGGCTACCCCGTTTTTATTTGAAACAAACACCCCTAGTCCCATTAAAAAACAAACGAAAACAAAACAAAAACAAAAAACAAAACCAAAAACTCAAGGTGTGTTGGGTACACATCTACCACCACCAGCCATTTACCCAGTCACAATCACGATAAACACCCTCCCACTGCTCAAGGCAGGGAAAGAGAACCCACCTCTCACTCACTCAAAACTCAAAGTGGTGATTGCTCAAATAAAGCGAACTTTTATAAATGAAAGGTCAAATTAAAACTGCGAAAGCTGAAAATAAAACAGTCTACAGTACTCCCGAACAGAAACTGTCATCATTCTGCCTACAATGGCATACACCAAATAAAAGCAAAGCTTCAGCTGCGGCCATCCTCAACATCCCGCTGTGCCACTGAGTGGCCATCAGCACCGGCATGTAGCACACACAGCAGCTCTCTCCTCCCTTCCGCTCGCTGTCCAAGAACTAAAAATAACCACTGCCTCCTCCTTGTCCCTCCAGCCTCCCTGCCCACTTCCATCCTCGTCAGGACAAATCCCTCCCCTCCCCCAAACTTCCTCTTGTTGGTGGAGGGCGACATGGGAGGCGGTTAAGGACAGTCGCAAGCTGCAGGCAGGGGACAAAAGCGTGCAAATTGAAATCTGACCCGCGAGGGGACGCCACTGCTTGCAGGGAGGGTGGGTATATGGAGGGTGGGGGAGGGCAGGGTAGGGTGAGGAAGGAGGGTGCTTGGGAAGGGAAGGGGTAACAAAAGCGATGAGCAGGAAGACATCGACCATGCAGTGGTGTTGCCGGCCCTTTTCCTGCTTCCCCGTGATGACCAGTACGACACCCCAATGCCCCCACCCCCCCATGATGCCTATGTATCAGCTGGCCTCACGGTATAGGGACTTACGAGTGACAACATCAATAAATAAAAAAAATCCCCCCCCCATAAAATTAATAAAACTAATAAAAATAAAGAAGTAGTAACATATTCAGGATTGAAGTCAGTGAGCTGGTATCACGAGACAATAGTCGAGTACAGCCCATGACTTGGGGGGGGGGTGGATTACATTTTATCAACTGTTATTGCTTAAAGGTGAAAGGAAATATTATTTTTAAATTAAGGTTAACATTGAAAAACGTCCATAAGTATTTTACACGCTTTCTTCTTCTTCCTCTCCATATACTAATTGGTTGCGCCTTAACTTTGGTTAAACTCAGTCATTTCTAAATAATGGTGTATACACTTCCGCGTGTATGTCACTGAAACATTTTGCTCGACTGTAAACAAGTGTACAAGAATGAGAAAAGAATTCGGAAGCCCTCACTTGAAGATGCGGTAAACATTTGCGCATTTACTTTTCGTCAAGAGTAAGGAAGGTAAATATTTTTCATTTTTTTGCAAATGAATACGATCTTGTGAGCATTTGTCTCTTTTGTTCTTACGAATGTCCAAAAGACAAAGGAAATGATGTTTGACTTTCGGACGAACAAGCCTGATATAGTCAACAGCTCTATCTAAGGTGATGCCATCGAAAATAGTCGACCCTTATCAATATTTAGTTACTATCTTCGATAATCAGCTTAAATGGGACATCAAGACTGACATGATCCTCAGTCAGTGCCAGCAACGCCTGTACTCCTACGGAAACTCAGATCTTTCTCTCTCAGCTCTGTCATCCTCACTCGCTTCTATCAGTCCTTCATTGACAGTCTCATCACTTTTTCTTTCATCTCCTGGTTCCACAATCTCTAGAGAACAGGAACAGTCTCGTCTCCCTTGTTAATATCTGTTGCAAGATCACCGGAACCAGGCAGAGGCAGTTAGGAGTCTTAAGTAATCAGCAAATCCTTAGGAAGGCATCCCGCATCCTCCCTATTCCTGATCGTGTGTTGGTATGTGAGTTCTCACTTCCAATATGGCCGCAGAGACGCGATACCTGTCTGCTTCCTTAATATTCCTCTTGGCTGTTCTTACAAAACATCACAGTAAATGTTTCTGCTTTGTTTGTTTCATAACAAACTATAGCAGTAAGCACTTTCGCATTTTTTTCTTGGCTGGTTCTCACGAAATACTGCAGTAAGCCATTTGGTCTGGACTGTTCTGCTGGAATAACGCCGGGATCTTCAACAACTTTCTCTGTTCATGCATCTGTGTCACGACACCGTGAAGTGCATCAGTCTCTCAATTCTGTCAACACATACACGGAGCCTGACAAGTACGTGTTCTTTCACACAAATTAAAAGAAAAGAATGATTTGTCTAACGAATCTCTCTGCTTTACTAATTATGAATAAAAAAGAAGAAAACAAGAAAAATACACAAATGAGAAAGTCAGTTAAAACCCGATTCTTACATCTAGATTATTTTAAAAGAACAGAATCCCTACCCTCCGAGTCCTTCCTTGTTGAATACCTAAAAGAAAACCTAAAGCCCTACTCAACTAATCGTTCTCTATAACTCCTACACGCCCTACTCAACAAATTCTTCTTGTTAATTCCTACTCTACTTGTTTTCACCTCCTAAACCTCTTTCTTCTCCCAACCGACTAACTGCTCCTCGCGCTCTCTCTCTTACGTCATTTCCTTTATTTTTTACATCACCCATATACGTCATCGGAACAACTGACGTCATTCAGGCTCTTTCGTTCTTCCACAATAATCCTTATAAAATGTCAGCTTACTCAATAGCAAATAACAATGATACCTGACATTCTGTGACAATAATACCAAGTCGTTCCGATGGGCCCAGCATGTCGGAAATCTGCCACTTCCTGTTTTTTTTTTTTTTTATCAACTGTCGCATTAATTCGACAAACGCCTTTGCGGCGTCCACCCCGGGTGAAGGACTGGGACGGCGTGCAAAGGGGCAAGGGTGGTCGTGAGGTTGGATGAAGTCCACTGCTAATTGTTTGGCGGCGACAGGCAGTAGTCCATGGTTTGCTACTTAAAAACAATGGCTTCACCACGCACCACTTGATGTCGATAATGAGGACGGCACCACTTCGTTGACGATCGTGACTTTCAAACGCTGTCTGGCCCTGCCTACGTCATCGCACGCGCTGACAAGGCGACAGATGTCACATCAGACTCGCCTGCCTCCTCGTCCGTCCTCAACTGCCCCTCCCCAGCCCCCCCCCAAGGGAGTGCTCGCGCATGCTCATTACGGGCCCTCGCGTGAGTGAGTTTGTCGCGCGACATGGCGACTTCTTGCTCCGCTAATTATCCTCCGAGAGTTGCCGGGCCTGGGCCCAGGAGGGTCAAAGGTTAAACAAATGGCTGTGTTCACCTCCGCGTGCTGGAGATCTTGAGAGCCAGTTGTGGAGTGTCCTACCACCCGCCATGTTTACATCCTGGCCACGCAACCACAACCTCCAGTCGTAATTACCAGGTCACGGCGAATGCCCGCTACTTGGCTTTCCTCCCCCTGAACACCCGCACATTTAATAAATGTGCAAATAATAATAATAATAATAATAATAATAATAATAATAATAATAACAGATATATCTGAAGGAACTAGATTACAATAAACTAGATAACGAGTAGCATCAGAGCAAGTAAAATAATAATACATTTTTAAAAGGGAAAAATAATAATAAACTAAACAAGTAGAAGAAAATAGTTTAATAATAATAATAAATATGTAAAACAATATTAATGTAGAGAACAGCAGCAATAACAATAACAGATGTCAGACGGGGAAAGCTTTTACAAGCCTGACAACAAACCAGAAAAGAGAAAGCAGTTGACAACATTAAGGATGACATGTCCGTTACTTGTTAATACGGGTAGCCCACAGCACAGACTCACACGCACTCACCTGTTTACAATTCGGATGACCTCTGACCTTCATTGCTATAGCCTGGTGTTAACAGTCATCAGCCCTCAGTGCCCTCGAATGACGAGAACAGCAACGTTCGGTAGAACCCAACCGTAAATACCTTTCGACAAAACAATAACTAACAATAACATGTTGTGATATAAAACACATTCAGCCACAGATTCAAGAGAACACAGGTAATGAAAGTGAAAGTAAGACATGAAGCCTGTCAGAATACACCTACCTAAAATAATATTATAAAGAACTGAATCGTGTTCATGCAGGATGGCAAGAAAACGAGTAAAGACCAAGCGCACTATTTTAAATCATCACAATCCTTAAACAACTTAAACCTCCTGACATGGCTAACATACAAAATACACAAAATATACGTGTATAATGAAAATAACATAATATCAACGTGCATAACGATAATTATATATTAATATAAACGAGTATAACGATAACATATAATAATGTTCGCGTCAATAATAATAATAATAATAATAGTATTCGCGGGTCATGAGATGAAAACTGATAGTCACGTGATACAGGTGAGTACGTTTCTCCCACAGAATTAAAATGACTTGGGTTGTGATTCACACGCTGTATTCATGTCGCTCAGTGACAGCAACGGTTTTCTTAGGAAACCAGAAGCGAAAAAAGAATTGGAGCGAGTGAGCGAGCAAGCGAGCGTGAGTACAAGACTTCCACAACACTTTCAAAGACAACATCAAATACAAAAGCATATCGGATAGTAAAGGCCGCTATGAACACAAAATCGTAAAAAGAAAAAAAATGCGATCAAAAAAATAATTTTTATTCGAGAAATTTAACAAACTCTCGGTGGCTCACGCGGTGGGAGAAGAACAGGATGTGACGTCAGCATGGCGCAAAGCCAATCGTTTGACTGTCGAACATGGGTGAGCAGAGCTGCACTGACACACGAGGCTCAGAAGATGACAGATGTTGACCGCCGCTAATGACGGGAACATCGCTGAGCCATTGGTGTGAGGCAGGCGACCTACCCTTTAATTATTTCCCAAATATTGCGAATTATTTGCGCCTCACTACCTGCAGCGTGTGTACTTTACTGCCCAGAACTCAGCCACTTTCTTGCTCTCTCTCTCTCTCTCTCTCTCTCAGAACACCCACACGCACTCTCCCTCCCACACACACATCACACACGAGGAGAGTTTAAGACTGCAGTGGTAATTGAGTTCCTGCTGGAGGTGTTCCCAAAACAAGAAAGTCCTCAACGCCTTTCTGAAGCATGAAGAGGCTGAACCGTTGTAACTGAGAAAGGCAGCGACTGCCATAGTTTGGGTTCAGGGTAAGAGAAGGCCCGCTGGTCAAAACATTTGGTGCGAACTTTTGACAGAAGGAGAGTGGGGTCTGCCTAGGAACAGAGACTTGGTGGGGAGTACACAGTGAGTATGTTTGAGTATGTTACATATACAAGCAGCGAATGAACCACAGATGAGGCCATGCTTGTAATTAACTCGGACTTGAGTAGGCAGCCAGTGGAGTGTGCAAAAGAGTTGTGACATGATTACCCCTCGTTCGTGACTTGAGAACCAGCGGAGTTGTGAACCCTCTGTATTTTGTCAACCATGTGTTGTGGACGTCCAGCGAGTCTGGACAAGTCTGGCAAGTGCTAGTGAGCAAACCATCATCTTTGTTGCTTGAAACCGTCACATGGGACTCACGTGTTGAAAAGCTCTTAAGGTCAGTCATTCTTAGTCTATCGTCCCTTAACTGGTAATGGTTACTGGTTGGGCGGCGGGCACATGGCTGGAAGGGCAGCTGACAGGGCCCGCCACTCACTTCTGTCTTGGGCGATGTTTATAAGCCAGTTACTTCTTGGCCACCACGGCGTTGACCAGCCTCCACGGTGCCTTCAAGGACAGTGTTTGACAGAGTGTCGTGCCGGGTCACGTGGCCAGACCAGACCAGCTGACGTCACTTGACTGTTGAAAGTAGAGGTTCCTGGTGTCCTACGAGTGTGGCGACCATGCTTCATACAGTCAGTGGTTGTATGTTCTCTGTATGAGATCCCGTACAGCGTCCTCAGGTACTTTCTCTTGGTGCCTGGCCTGCATTCTCAGTATCCACGAGTAGAGTCCACGTGTCACATCCACAAAGTAGGATCAATATTACTCGATACTAATACTATTACTAACAGAGACTTGTGCAGGTTGTACTTCTGAGGAAACCTGACGATGTGGCTGCATCAGACCATTTTCAGCCCAGCCATTGCCGCTATTGTTGTTGCGATCCTGATGTGGATACCTGTCGTGGAGCTGCCGTCCTTGGAGAGGGTGGCTCCCAAGTACTTGAAGCTGTTGACCTCTCAAGCTGTCCTCATTTCATTTAGATATCTGCTCTCCTGTTGCCAGTAACCGACTTCACTCGAACACTTGTCAGTCTCTTGGTGTCTTAAAGTCTAGATGCTTACCCTGAGCAGCGATGGCGATCTTGGGACATATACATTTACACAGTTCACTAAATCTCTCTCTCTCTCTCTCTGAGTGACATGGCGGTCTAGGGACATGTACACTACTAAATCTCCCCCCTCTCTTTCTATGTGAGGGAGATGCTCACACACGCTATGCAAATCCACAGGGTTTGTCCTATTCTTACCAAATTTATGCACTTCTCCTTTCGTCGATAATATTATTTCTTTCACCGAGTTTTGGTCCGAAGCATATTGCCATATTTACTTCAATTTACTCATGAGATGCATCTCCGCTGATCCAAATGAAAACACAGAGCAAGTATATATATAAATATAAACTGCATATATATATATATATAAACTGCCAGGGACACAAGTTTGTCGATCCCAGAGCCTGGGAAGTATGAGGTATCACGACGAAACAATAGAAAAATATCAATGGAGCAAAAAAAAGAAGAAAAAAGCAACTTCTCAAACCAGTTTAAGTGAAGGGACATCACTAATGAAGATGATAATTTCCTATTATTATTATTGTTATTATTATTATTATTATTATTATTATTAAAGTTAGGAATAGTTTAGTTCTCGCTGTGCTTGCGGTCACGGGGAAAACATTTAACAGTGTCTACAGAAGTTAACAGAGCCTATAGATAAAGTACACACCACAGGTAAGCAAATTATCCGTGTGCCTGTGGCTAAAAGTATTAAGATGGAACAGCGAAAGGACTCCAAAGTTCAATCTTAATAATACTTTTAGCCACGGGTACACGGAAAATAGGGTGGTTCCTTCTTCCTGGTGTTTGAACCATTCCTCACATTTTCCACTACCATTTACTGACCCAAACCTTTACTACTGCTACCATCATCACTTTCACTTACTGAATCACTCCTTCATTTCTCACTGCCATCAGATCACCTGACCTGGAACAGCATAACATGTGAGTGAAAACGAGGGTTGATATAGATAAAAAAATCTTTTCTGTGAAAAGCTCCTAAAACTTTGCTGTCGTCAATTCTCGAGTGTCTCCAAAATCCTGCGCTGTGGAGCATTTTTGCGAGGGAGAATAGGAAATGCCCAGTTTAATCTTGGCGCCAACTGCGTGACCTCCCTTGCTTGCATGCTCTTCCTCTCGTTCTCTTACAAGACTTGAGCCTCACTGCGCGTGCGCAGGTCGTTATTTCCGGTCAATCAGAGGCCGGTCTGCGAATTTCTCACTTGACTGGGTCACTGGAGGTTGTGGCGATCCGTGGCCGCAATCAGGCGACTATTTTCATGGAGATGCCTGTTCCTCCCATCCTAATTGACGCTCAAAAGCTGCGCGCGCCATCTTTTGCGCAACTTTCTCGTCTCCCTTGATAGGAGAGCTCCCGCCCCTCCTGGTGACAATCAGCCGCAATCAGGGGACGTAATCACGCGAGCGCTCACCCAGTCTGCACCCTTTTGCTGGCTGCCCGCTGTTTTACACCCTGCGTGGAGGATCCCAAAATTTCCGCACATTCACAGTCGTAGAGAGAGGGAAAAAATTCGCGTGTGAAGAGCAGAGGTTATTTGCATATATACCGACAAATTCCGTGAAGGCATAGCAAACGAATATCAGAATAAACTTTACCTCTCTCTCTTTCTCTCTGTCGCTCGCTTGCTCTTTCTTTCTCCCTCGCTCGCGCTGACGTGTGGCTCTCTGGTTTCCCATGATAATGGCGGTAACGGGATTTCGCTGGCTGCAACAATCATTTCGCCCATTTCATGCCTCCACAAAGCGAGTAATTCTCACCGTCCATCAGTTCGTCCTTCAGTCTATCCATTCACACGTCAGACCATCCAACCAACCAACTATCCCATGCTCCTTTGCAGGCAGGATGTCTGTGAAGACGAAATACGAGGTCTACAAGATATCCGGGAGGACACATGACGAGATCTGTAGTCAGGCGAGGATAACTCACACGATTTTGTCAAACCAAGCGAGGAAACTACATGTACAACACACGATTGTGTGAAATGTGTAGTCCGTGCTTCTTGGGTTTCACTAGCACTACGCAGTCTCCGGTTTAACTGTCATAAAAAAAACCAAACCCCCCCCTCCAAAAAAAAAAACCCACAGAATTTCACGGCGTTTTTTGATTGGCTCATTTTTCTCAAACATTTACTCTCAATTTTTTTCAAAACAGTTATTTTTAGTTTATTCTACATGCATTACCTCGGTAATCGTTTTCCTCACGAGAACGATGCCCTCCTCAATAATGGCTAAAAGTCTGTTTATTGTATAATCAGCACTAGGTTTAGAAAAAAATCTTCAGCCCAACAAGCGCGTGATTTCTCTGTTTCGTTCAAACCGCTAAACACTGATATATTTCACTTCAGCAAATGAACCTTATTTTACACCCGATTATCTTACATACAGTAGTGTGTTGTGTATATAAATGTTGCTGTATCAAACTGTGCAAACTGACTTTGTTTGACAAACTTGTTTGACGAACTTGTCCAAGTGAGACCGTAAGGTCAGCGCAAAAAAAAAAAAAAAAGGAATCCAAGCACTTGAAAACAAATCAACAACACAGAGAAAACAGTTTGAAGTTTAGACCAACTTTTAGAAAAAGCAAATGGAGAAAGATAAAATCCAGAATATGAAGGGAAACAGAAAGGTCCTTTCACATAAATTAATTATTTTAGGAGCACAATACACGATGTCTGTACCTTGTACGAAATAACCGGAAATTTAGTTTTCAATGTTTATTTTCTTATTAAAATCTATTTTCATTCGTGCATTCTCACACATCGGACTTTAAACTCTTGCAGAGTCAGCATTGTGCTATGATCCAGGGTGTTTTGAACGACTTTTAACAAGAAATGTCTGTCGGGGTTAAGGTTAACATATTCTCCAAACATATTCTTGATGAGAATGAAGTCGGTTTAATTCATTTGACAATCTTCCCGTCTGTGTGGTGGGGTGCGGGTGGACGGGGAAAGCTCGAGCAATATTTCCCTTCCCCCCAGCCATGTTTTCATCCCGCAGTCGACAATGACAGCATATTTTTGCTATTTTTATTTAGAAATTTCCTTAAACATAAGGCTAGTCCTGCTTGAGCCCTTCAAGAACTTTTCTATCGTTAGGATTAGACCCTCGTTGTCTGGCGAGATTCCCGTCAGGTCTGATAACAGGCCGCACGATTTGCATATTTTGAGTTAGAAAAGGCGACAGTTTTACGGTTTTGTTGTTGTTTTTGTAATTTTTGCCCCTACAGCCATATTTTCCAGCAAATGATGTGTGTGCATGGTAAAAAAAAACTTTTTTTTATTTTACATAAATGTTTCCTTGGACTTTCTTTTTAACATTATGGAAATTTTTTCTTCTGTCCGTACATTCTTCAAGGGTTAGCGGGATTATATTGATGGACATAAAGTGGCTTTGAATAAGAATCAAATTATGGAAACTGTTTTCTCTCAGACATCAAAGAAGTGCCGACGAAGCTTATCGCCCTCTTACGGAAGTTACGTCAATGCCTGTGCTGCAAGTTTCAATTTTGTTACCGGAAGTTGCATCATCTCCATTCTTGGAGGACGAACCGACGTGTGCATCATGGCGCCCACACGAGCGCGTGCGACCATGGGTTTTGTATTTCGCCTGTAGTTACCCCACAAACTGTTTTCAACACAAGTCTGCACTTCGTCCATAGGCGTATGTCGCTAGTGATCACGTGGTGCAGATGGCCACAACTCCACCCGTACCCGCCTCGAGTGTCGTCCGCCGTCTCTGAACACTGCTCAGCCGTAATGCTTCACAGCCCTCGACAGCCCCGGCCATTGTTTGAGGGGGGGGGTGGATAGCGATGGTTTCCAGAGAGACCGCCGTGGTCACGGTGAAGGGGCCCGGACTTGCACACTTGGTGTCCAGAGATGGAATTTTATTGCGACGAACGTCTGAAGAAGTCCTCAGCCTGTAATGAGTCGGGGGGGAGGGGGGAGGCGAGTGTTTGTCGAGGCCCTGATGAGGGTCGAAAGAGCGGAATCATAGAGCCAGTTACGTCCGGAGAGCCAAACGATTGTTGTCGCACCACTCGTGTGTGTCTCCCGCTTGTCCTGAAGCAGATGATGTGTTAGCGCTGCTGACGGAGGTCGGATGATGAGGGGTTTGTGTCCCTTTTAACTTGGACAAAGTAGTGTAATGGTCGACACTGGAGGATCTTCCTTGTGCATTATTCAAGCCTTCAATTTCCTACACCACCCGATTTTATTTGTGTGTTTCTATACCTTCACTTCTCTCCTGTCTTCAAATTTTCTTTAATCTCTCACTTTTTCTACTTTCACCTCATGTGTACCTTTCCTCCCTTTCTTTCAATCTCTCCTTCTTTTATAGGCAATTAGAAATCATCCCCTCCTCATCACCGTAAGTGTAGGGTAGTTACCTCATCACTATATCTCGTCAACACACACACACACACACACACACACACACACACACACACACACACCACACACACACACGTGCGCTAACGGGGACATAAGACACTCCTGCCATGTAACGGTGAAAAATCAGTGCTGGGTGCCTAATGTTGTTTTTACAGCGTCTGTGTCCAGACATTAAAAAGTAAAAATATACTGACAGTAACGCACTTATAGAAGCTGTTAATTTTACACCCAACAAATGAGGTTGACGACACATTCACCCACTAAAAAAGGCAAAAAAATAGACACACAAAAATAGAAAAAAAGAAAGGAAAGAAAGAAGCTATGTCTTTTCTTCTCTCACTGTCAGGATATTTATCATACTTAATACAGTGAAATAGGTTTTAATGTATCATTATCCCCATCCTCTGTTTACCTGTCAGTCATGTCTCTGATGTTTCTATCTCCTTCAATGCACTTATTGCACATTTGCACGCTTGCGTGCGCGCGCGTGTGTGTATGTGGGCGAGGGACGGCAGTTTAAAAGGACGAGTCTCCCCCTTGTTGCTAATTTTATTAAAAGCTGATAATGTATTTAACGCTATTTGTCGAGTACCATAGAAAGCCTACCGCCACCATGAAGAAGTGCGGAAGGAAAAAAAAATCGAGTTTTTTTTAAAATGTACCTTCATCAAATGTCTAACTTCCAAAGTCTACAAAGCTTATTGAAGTTATTAGCTCTCATTACCCACCTACCCACCCGACAAACGGCTGCTTGAAGGGGGGTAAAAAAAAAAAAAAGAGCCTGCTGCAAGAACAATTCCGTTGGGAGGGAGTAGCAGGCCCCGCCCACATTGTTCACGCGCTGCATGGCGCCCTCGGCCAGCCAATCAACGCGCAGCAGTGCTCTGCGGGCCTTTTGTGTCTTTTGATTGGTTCTGCTGCGTGCCGTCAGTTTCCAGCGGCCGCGGTTCATATAAGATGAACGATCACGAAAATTTCATTATTTGCTTTAATTTTTTCCAGGAAAACCCAAGTGCTGGCGACATAAACGTGCAAAAGTTTTCATATCAGAAGATTATTTCATCAAGGTGACGAGGGGAGCTGGTCTGCTTACTCTCATAAAAGTGCACAACAACAAGCAATAGGAGACTCGAACTAAAAGGGATTGAATGAGTGCAACGGCAGCAGACGACAAAACGGACACGACCGTTTTGCCTCGTTATTACTATTACAACAGCCACAGTCACGACTACAACGACCGTCACCATCGTGACAGCACAACGACGATGAGTCTGGCAGAGGAGCGAGTGACAGGCGCAGACGACAGGGCTGAGGTGAAGAGGAAATGTGACGACTTCCCCTCCCTGTACTCGTTAGACACGGGGCATCCCACCGCCTCACGGGTCCTGCCGGGCGACCCCTCAGGTAAGTCTTTATATAGAATCAAATCTCTCACCTTGATTTACTTTCTCACCTTAAAACACCTGATTTCCACCCTCTCCTTTTACAGGTTTCTGTGTCTGTCCGAAATAAAAATAATAATATAGGAAGCCAAAATTTCATTTAATGTAAGTCATTTTTAATTTTTTTTACACGAAGTGACTTTGTTTTATAACTTAAACTAGTTCGTTGCTTAAAAAGGAATAACTTCCTGCAGTAATTTTTTCCCCATATATACACAAAGTAATCGCTATACTTTCCCGAAGATTTTCAACTGATATTTCTTACAATTCAATTTTAAAGAGATTAGATATTTTTCTAGCACAAAAACAAAAATAAAAACCTAGTAAAATCAAATAAAACTCATACAACTGAGCTTGAGTACTAGTAACATATTCACTAAAAATCGGGATAATTTATTTACCAGTAAATCAATAAGCACATTCTTTTTATTTATTATGTTTGGGAATATTTTATTTTTGTTTTTTTTTGTTTCGGTTAGATCAGTTTACCACAGCGTTCACTCAGACTACATTATGGCAAAACATAATTTCCTTCTTAGTATTTATTTAACAGGGTTGACCAGTCTTCCTCTGTTTTCGACGATTGTCCTATAATTAATTACCTGTAAATAACACATCATCCCTCAAACGATTTATCAAAAAAAAAAAAAAAAAACCCAGATCGAACTACCTAAAGCCGACTACACATACAGTGCAATGTTTTGCCGAGGGGGTGAAGGCTGGGGAGAGAGAATAAGTGCACCCCCGTCCCTACCTACTTGTACCCTCGTCACTGTCAGTCCTACCGTGAGACTAAACAAAACAGCGAGATGGGAAAAATCTTATTAGCAGCCTCTGAAAATGAGGTTCTTCATAATTGATTTTACTATTGTGGCAGGAATATGCTGGCACCGACAGCGCAGCCACACAGCTAAAGGCACACGCGCGCGCACGCTCGAACATACGCACGCACACATTCTCTCTCTCTCACGCGCGCGCACGCACGCACGCACGCAGACCTTTTTTTTTTGCACACGCCCTTGCGCTCCGTACCTGGACTAACTGCGTTAATGAACATAACATGATATACTTGTCCCAATAATTCCATTTCACACGGAGGGTGATACAATTTGAAGGCGCTATCCGATTATCAGCGGGAATCAAAGCGGCTGGCTTCATCGGACTCACTGCACTCGCCTCACTCACTCCCTCGAGTAGCCGCAGCCTCAGCTGGCATCCAGCCTGCACCCGACATCTCGCACCCGTCAATGGTGAATTTTTTTTTCATTTTTTTTTTTACCTTCTCTTCGACAAAACATCTTTCAAAACCACTGAGCTGGTGTTACATCCCCGTGATGAGAGGTTCAAGTGAGGGTGTGTTTCTACTTTCTACGAGTTACATCACTTGAGGAGAACCAACGGGCATTGCGGGTGTGGTCCTGACAACAAGATGTGACAGGCGTGAGAAATGAAGACTAACCCCCCTCTCTCTTGTTTACGAGAAGAAGTAACAACAGTTGGTGTAGAGTGGTACTCAACAGTCGAGTTATAATAATACCTGGTTTTATTTCTAATATTTTCATGTCACATGCTGCCATTACCTCTCTTGCCAAGGTGTTATTCTGGATGTCACCGAGGTTTTTTTGTTTTTTGGCAATTTGATCCGGTCAGCAGCTCGTTGAGCATTTGAGGCTCATGTAAATTCCAGAGGCTATGTGCGCTGAACATGTCGGCATGAACCTTACCTACTTACCGTGACATCTACAAGTCTCAAATGACAGAAAACGGTAAATGCAATGGATACCTGACACTACACAGCAGGTGAAAAACAAGTCGTCAAAATATTAATGAAAATAAAAAACCCAAATGTTTGAGGCTTGATCTTCAGAGGATTTATCACATTTGGTTGAATATTGGATCAAGTGTGTCATAGTTTCGGATTAGTGCGAACTGCGGAAACAGGACTAAATGGGGGTGTGTTGTACACACAGGTGTGATGTCTACTGTACATCTACTGGGACTAAATAGGGGTGTAGTGTACACACAGGTGTGATGTCTACTGTACATCTACTGGGACTAAATGGGGTATGGTGTACACACAGGTGTGATGTCTACTGTACATCTACTGGGACTAAATGGGGGTGTAGTGTAAACACAGGTGTGATGTCTACTGTACATCTACTGGGACTAAATGGGGTATGGTGTACACACAGGTGTGATGTCTACTGTACATCTACTGGAGCTGTGTTTACAGCCTCACACCAGTGTCTATATTTTGGCGCATTTTTTGATGCTTCACAAAAGCTGACAGCGAAAATAATGAACTTTATTTGTTTCTTCAAACAGGTAAAAAATAAATTAATTAAAAGGGAAAGAGAACGAAAAAGAGATTGGAAAAAATAAATAGAAACAGAAGTACAACACTAGTCCCAGGTGTGTGAAAGTGGACAGACCACATCTCTCACCTGACGGATGGCACTGATGTTAATCAGACCGCTGGTCACAAGCTCGCGGAAACAGATACATTATTAGTCTGTGAGCCCTGCCCGCTACCCGCCTTCTACCCCACAAATGCACCCGAATTGGGGATCAGGAGAAAATGTTTTTCACAGCTTCTGTTCCATGCTGGGGCACGAACCCCCTTGTCGTGTGTTGTTACCATAAACGTGACACGTGGCACAGGTAGGAAGCTTTCTATTCTTTGGTGTAACTTCTGTCTACCGGTTTTTTCCCCCCGTGTGCTTAATTGATTTGACATTTTTTGTAGTTTTCATATATTTGTATTTCTTAGTATGGTTTATATTTAACATATTTTATTTATTTATTCATTCAGTTTGGTAGTCGTTGTGCTTTGCCGCGATGTTGTAGCCCTAGTTGCTGGCTTGGCATCAACTCCTCCACGCAGCGCCCCACCCCACCCAGCTCTGGGTAGCCGTTAAATAGTTTATCCTTCACTTGTAAATGGTTCACTTTCCTTATTAATACCATTTTTTCAAAATGGAGAGAAATGTTTTCTTGACCTAAGTTTTACTCCAGGATTAGAATGAACCAGTCAAGCCACCTGCTCTGAGGCTGTTTCTCAGAAGCCAGTGTTTGAACATTTAGTGAACCGCTTGATTGACAGTCTGTCTGCTACAAGGCATGTCAATATTCTCCCGCTAATGTGATGGCGACAGTACAGCAAAAACAACTTGGGTTTGGTCTAAAAAACATAATTCTCTGCCCTTCAGAAAAGAACTGAAAATAAATCTCTCTCTCCTTGTACATTCATTGTACATGCCGTATAAGTATTTATTTGATCGAATAACTTTAACAAAAACGAAAGAAAAAATAATACACAAACAATATTTTTCTTAACGTGTAATAGCGCAAAATTTACATAAAATACATTTGTGTAAATTTAAGGAAACTGAGGATATTTCTATAAGAACAAACAAAAACAGAAAATTTAAACAGATTAAAATAATTTTTAAAAAGGTAAATACCACTCAACAGAGTTAAAAAAAAACAAAGAAGAAGAAGAAACGAATTCGGTTATCATGAGCTTGTTCACCATAAATAAATAAATGTTGCCCCGAAATGACCGATCTAAAAATATTATTCTGCGGGATAAGAAACAAAACCCGCACGTGGGAACCTCAAGTAGAAATTCTAAGATTTTAAAAGTGTGTGTGTGTGTGTGTGTGTGTGTGTGTGTGTGTGTGTGTGTGTGTTAAGTCTAGTCAAAGATGTCTTTAAAATTATTTCTCAAAAAATAGAAAATCTCTGATGTCTTAAACACAAAACATAAAGGACGAGCTGTTCGTCTGTTAATTAACAAGATGTGTTTCTAGTGTCTGTGAAGCAATCATGAGATACCAGGACACACTGTCACTGTAAGAAAATAAATTAACTAGATATATTGTGATATATGAATTTCTTAAATATACGAAAGCTGCCATTACTGAAACATATTTAAAATAATAATGACAACGCAAAAACTTTCCATTAGACATTAATGCGGTCAGTAAATATTTTAGTACTGAACATATCTTTTTCTTTAAATTAATAACTACATCTAGATTTGGTATCAAAGGTTAATTTTATACAACTATTTCAGCGTTTAGTATTGAAAACATACCATTCAAATAATAATAAACACTGAATCAGCCACCCACCATATCTCATTGCAATCCTTCCCCTCCAAAATAAGGAGACATTTTTTTAGTAAACAAAAAATATCTTCTAACATACTGTTTACTACTTGTTTATTTGACCTCCCTGAGTGCGAGTTCTTATCCTATTTCCTTTTCTGGACATCTAAAAAATTATTAGCAATGCTGTGTATGTATGTGATGATAGCATGAATGTTTTATAACAAATGTTTTGTGGTAATCAGATTGTTACCCAATGTAGCGGTGTGTCTATGTTCAGTATTCACTGTCGGAATATCCATTTATTCACGCAACAAACACAAATACAAAACATCTTTATGAATACTTTTCAGGAAATTGTTTAGCCTGCCGACGATAACATTACAACATACATAAATCGTCAACACAGGTTTAAACAGAATATTAAATGCAGACATCCAGTGTTATATTCAATGCTAGTCTCTATTTATTATATCCAATGTTAGTTCTCTATTTATTATAGCCAATGTTAGTCTCTATGTATTACATCCAGTGCTAGTTCTCTATTTATTATAGCCAATGTTAGTCTCTATTTATTACATTCAGTGCTAGTTCTCTATTTATTATATCCAATGCTAGTCCCTATTTATTACATCCAGTGCTAGTTTCTATTTATTACATCCAGTGCTAGTTCTCTATTTATTATATGCAATGCTAGTCCCTATTTATTATACCCAATGCTAGTTCTTTATTTATTATATCCAATGCTAGTCCCTATTTATTATATCCAATGCTAGTTCTCTATTTATTATATCCAATGCTAGTTCTTTATTTATTACATCCAGTGCTAGTTCTCTATTTATTATATCCAATGCTAGTCCCTATTTATTATATCCAATGCTAGTTCTCTATTTATTATATCCAGTGCTAGTTCTCTATTATATCCAGTGCTAGTTCTCTATTTATTACATCCAGCGCTAGTTTCTATTTATTATATCCAATGTTAGTTCTCTATTTATTATATCCAATGTTAGTTATCTATTTATTACATCCAGTGCTAGTTCTCTATTTATTATATCCAATGTTAGTTATCTATTTATTACTTCCAGTGCTAGTTCTCTATTTATTATATCCAATGTTAGTTATCTATTTATTACATCCAGTGCTAGTTCTCTATTTATAACATCCAAACTCTAAACCTACCACTTCTATGTCTCTTATGTCAAATTGTTGTCGGGGTGGGTGCGAGCCGCCGGCTAAAATTTCCGTTAGTTGATGAAAAGCTTGCCATCTACTGTCTCTCTGTCTTTCTCCTTCCTACCAACCACCCCACCCCCTTCCCTTGCTGCTTCTGTAATGTTCTTGTTTGATTTGTACCTGTCCTGTTTGGTAATGTTCCCTTTTCTACCCCAGCACACGGTAGACTAGACCCCGGGGCTGCACGTGACACGAGTGTAAATTATTTACACAAGTTGTAAGTACAGGCGGTGATGTACTTTCTTACTAACATTATCTACATGAGCTTTCCGCTTAAGTTTATCATCGATAATTATACCAAAGTATTTGTAACTGTCCACTCTTCTTACTACTTCCCTTTAATAAGTATTTCATCAAAAACAATCCGTCTTTCCTAAACTCAACAATCATTGCCTGTTTCATTACATTCAGCTCTGTAGTAGTCGTCGTCATCGTAGGAAACAAGTCCCGTAAGTCCGGTGTTGTTTACAAAGGTCACTACTTTGATGGAGGATTCCTGCTCATTTATTGTGTGTAATCGGCGGATACCATTCTGTGGATGCGGTAGTTACAGTCTATAGCCGGCGGGTACATTTGTATCCAGACAGTATTTACATGGGCTTTCAACCAAACACTTTCTGCCCAACTTATCTCGAGCCTGCGGTAGTCAAGGAGATTTTTCTCTGACTGCTAGTCATCTGCCTGATGCCCACAGTTCAATCCTCTACCAAGGCCAGACAGTATTTACAGAGCCGAGCACACACTAGACTTTTAAACCCAGTGTTTGAAAGCGCGGGTATACAAAGCAAGCAGTAGGTACCCGGCTAATTCCGGTCAATATATTTGCCACAAGATTTTCAGTTTACTGATCTCAAACAATCTGTAATTACTTAAAAATACTGTGTATATTGTGCGACCTTCCCTGTACTGTTACACCCCCCCCCACCCACACACACACACTTTACTAATGTGCAGGAAGTGTACTCTGGTCAGTTGAGTCAAACATCAAAGACACTTCAGTGTTTTGCATGGCGTGCACTTTACTCACGTGACTGACCTCTGCCCCTGGCCACGTGTCTCCTGTCTGACATGTATTCAGGTCTTGTCCTCAGACATCACTACAGGCATTCTGGAGTTTTCTTGGGCTGCTGACTTCCACCACTTAATTATCGATTGCCTTCTGGAACTAATTGTATTCTGTCCCGACCAGTACTAATTACACTATCCCGGCATACATTATGAATTTTATATTGTTCTCGCCCTTTCGTGATATTTTACTTTTAATGAGGAGTCAGGATACAGACCAGGAAGCTCTCCACCCAGGCTTTCTGTCTGTATGCGTGCGCGTATGCATGGATACAAAACAAAGCAAACATGTGCGTGTTGGTCGGCATGTCACTGACCTGAAGCGATGAGTAGCGTGCACGTGCTTCCATCACACTTCTGTAGGTAAAGCGATGAGTAGTGTGCGCGTGCTTCCATCTCACGTCTGTAGGTAAAGCGATGAGTAGCGTGCACGTGCTTCCATCACACTTCTGTAGGTAAAGCGATGAGTAGTGTGCGCGTGCTTCCATCTCACGTCTGTAGGTAAAGCGATGAGTAGCGTGCACGTGCTTCCATCACACTTCTGTAGGTAAAGCGATGAGTAGTGTGCGCGTGCTTCCATCTCACTTCTGTAGGTAAAGCGATGAGTAGCGTGCACGTGCTTCCATCACACTTCTGTAGGTAAAGCGATGAGTAGTGTGCGCGTGCTTCCATCTCACGTCTGTAGGTAAAGCGATGAGTAGCGTGCACGTGCTTCCATCACACTTCTGTAGGTAAAGCGATGAGTAGTGTGCGCGTGCTTCCATCTCACTTCTGTAGGTAAAGCGATGAGTAGCGTGCACGTGCTTCCATCACACTTCTGTAGGTAAAGCGATGAGTAGTGTGCGCGTGCTTCCATCTCACGTCTGTAGGTAAAGCGATGAGTAGTGTGCGCGTGCTTCCATCTCACGTCTGTAGGTAAAGCGATGAGTAGTGTGCGCGTGCTTCCATCTCACTTCTGTAGGTAAAGCGATGAGTAGTGTGCGCGTGCTTCCATCTCACTTCTGTAGGTAAAGCGATGAGTAGTGTGCACGTGCTTCCATCACACTTCTGTAGGTAAAGCGATGAGTAGTGTGCGCGTGCTTCCATCACACTTCTGTAGGTAAAGCGATGAGATGAAACAGTGGAAATTATTGCATTTTCAATCTTCTCTCTCTGTCACTCGTTGTCTGTGTGTGTGTGTGTGTGTGCACGTGCGAGAGAGAGAGAGGGAGCAAAAGATAAAAAGAAAAAATAGAGAGAGAACAGATAATGATAACTCTGAACGATAAAATCTTTAAAAGGATGTCACTGACATGGAGTCATAGTAACATAAAAATATTTTTAGCTTGAAAGATCATCCAACAACAACGACATTGCCAATTATAAAAAGTTTTGGCTGCGTTGAATATTGTAAAATAACTAATCGTTACTTGCGCAGTTATTTAAGCACATCAGATAAACCAGACTTTTCCAGGTAATAACAGACAATATTAATACCACACGCGCCTTGTTTGCCACCCGGCGCTTGAGCACAATTTTAAAAATCTTTTACGAAAATCTGATGAGATTGACATGTTTTGCAACTGTAATTCGTGATGCACTTACAGTAGAATCAATGTATTGAAGATGCCGCCAGTTATTGGGTATTATAGGCCAGGCTCTGGGGTTATCGGTGGTATATGGAGATAGAAAGGTTGCCAGCACAGCCACAAGCATGTTTGGTCTGATAATCCTGTCAACGTAGATGAGGGAGAAAATGACTTTCCTTGTGTAGATGACCGGTGTAGGCAGTCGACCCACCCGTTACCGCGGCACAATGACCTCGGGGTAAGAGAGAAAGGCGGGGATAGAAACAATTTTTGTGATGAGAATGATGATGTCTCACGATGAGGAGGAAGATAATAATGATAACGAGGATGAAGACGCCGATGACGATGACGATATTACTATGATGACGAGAAAAAGAACATTAAAGAAAAAAAATCAAGAGTATGACTGCAAAATGTGATCACTTATTTAAATGTCAGTCTAAATAATACATAACACCATGTCACCAACAAACAGCAACAAAGGAAACAAACATAGATGTTTCTTGCCAACATTGTTTCTGTATGTCGGAGCAGACTGAAGAAGATGACAGATGTAATAATAAAGTGATGAACATGCTCTGCTTCAAGTTCACATGAGCGATGGAAATGAAGTGATGCTCATACTCTGCGGCAAGTCCAGAAAGAGTGTGAGAGAGGGGAGCCCTGTGACTAAGGGGCGGTGAGTGCGGGGGGGGAGGTAGGGAGGGAAGGAGGCAGAGAAGGAGGGAAACAGAGGAGGAGGGTAAGGTCATGTTGTGATGAGGATGGCTTGATAGCTGGGGGCGGGGGAGGGCTGGGCATCGATCCCCATCTGGCATTCGCCCTTCTGCCATTCTGCAGCCTTTGCAACAGACAGACAGACAGACAGACAGACAGACAGACAGACAGACAGACAGACAGACAGACAGACAGACAGAGTATGCAAGCAAGTAAGCAAGCAAGCAGACACAAGCACAAGTTTTAAAAAACTGAGAAATGGTGATAAAGCGCGAGCAAGATAAGTTTTGACTAGACAGGCCTGGCCTGCATTAGGCTGGAAATGCACACCACACGTCCACCCATTTAACCCAGTCTGAAAGCCTACATTACAAACCCACACTTTCAACTTTTGTCACAAGTCTGCACTGCTGATGGACACACGGACACACGGACACACCAACACACACCTCAGGAAGTTTGCTATGCGTGTAGAGAAAGATGGCCGCTAGAGAAGTAGAAGTGGTAAAGAAACACGAGGTTTGTGGGAGGCGAAGATTCTCAAAAAAACATGTTAATACTTTTCCCCTTGATCACACTTCAGCCCGTGGGCTTCACCGTCTCACAGCTCAGTGATGTGAAGGGCCAAACAGACAAGCACATGTAGTGTACCCACGAGACAGACTACTACATATACTGTACACTTAATAGTAATAATAAATGATTTGTCTCGCGCTTACTCACACTCGTAAGGGTATGCGCTATAAAAATCCCTCATTTACATTATTATTAAGTGTACACTATTGAACAAATAATATACTATTCACTTATTATTATTATTAATAAATGATTTGTATCTCGCATACTCATACATTCTTCATTTATTATT
Organism: Marisa cornuarietis; assembly: GCA_004794655.1. Taxonomy (NCBI): domain Eukaryota; kingdom Metazoa; phylum Mollusca; class Gastropoda; order Architaenioglossa; family Ampullariidae; genus Marisa; species Marisa cornuarietis. The sequence continues at coordinate 48,822 of SMMW01000046.1, forward strand.
AATATTATTAAGTTACAGTATTAAACAGACAAGTACATATACTGTACACTTATTAGACAAGAATGTCACCACCACCGCGAGGTGTAGCATTCACTCTCTGCTTTCGACACACTCATGGAGCCTGACAATTACGTGTTCTTTCACACAAATCCTATCTACTTTACTAATCACAAATAAAATGAAAAAAACAATTAAATGAGAAAGTCCGTTTATAACCGTTTCTTACATCTATATTATTTTAAAAGAATAAAATCCCTACCCTTCGAGTCCTTTACTGCTGTTCCTAGTTGAATACCTAAATCCCTACTCAACTAATCGTCTATTTAAATCCTAACTACCCTACTCAACAAATTCTTCTTACAATTCCTACTCTACTGTCCTTGTTTCTCGTCCTCATCCTCTACCTTTTTCACTCTGACTAACTAACTGCTGCTCGCGCTCTCTCTCACGTCATTTCCTTCACTTTTTTACATCACTCATACACGTCTTCCGAACAACTGACGTCATTCACGCTCTTTCGTTCTTCCACATTAATCCTTACAAAATGTAAGCTTAACCAAACGATACAGCAAATAACAATGATACCTGACATTAAACAGAAAAGTTACATATACTCTACATTTACCAAACTGAAAAGGACATGCACTTTACACTTGCCAGACAGACAAGTACATAAACTATAAACTTACTAGACAGACAAGTACATGGACTGCACACTTACCCTTCAGTCTCGCCATAGAATGGAATTATAACTGGGGATGTACTAAACACTTACTACAATATCGCAGCACTCAAATTATTGGGAAACTAAAAGGCTGAAATGTATTACTGGCTCCGGAATGTGATACAGAGAAAATAATTTGAAAAGGAGTTTCTAGGAAAAAAACTGACAGTTTAAAGCTGTACTTTCTGTAAAGAATAATGAAAAATAAGAGAAGGATTCTGAGTAGCAGTCTATAGGTGGAGAAAGGATGTGAATACAGTCTTGCAACCATATTTATATCAACCTTTCTCTCAACTGATAATTGGTTCAGTTATGAGCGATGTGAAAATGAGGATGAGATATAAGGAGGAGAAGCGGGAAGGGGGACGAATTCCCTTACATGGCGAACAACCCTCCCACCTACTTCTCCCCCCCCGGGGGTGGGAGGGTTGTTCGCCCAGGGGGGGGGGAGAAGTAGGTGGGAGGGTTGTTCGCCCAGGGGGGGGGGAGAAGTAGGTGGGAGGGTTATTCACCATGTAAGGGAATTCTGCGAATATTTAAAAAAAAAACCACTTGGACATCTCCTGGCTGAAAGCTAGGGATTGCAAGCGATGCTCACAGACGAGTTTTTGTCTGGAAATACCACCATTTTTTTTTTCCTCCTCATCGCCATCATGAGCGGTGAAAGACAAGGCTGATTTGTGTGGACGGAGTTTCTGGCTGTGCATAGGCCGAGGGATTCACCGTGGATTATACTCCCAATGCCAAATGCATTATGCATACACGGCGAGGGCTTTCCGCCATAACGACGACTCTTTTTCCTCTGTCCTCGTCGCGGTCGTCACAAAGGATGCTTCATTTACAGGCATCACGCCGCTTAAGAGTAGTTACCAGTCGTCAGTCACAGCACCCTTCAATCCAATTTGGAAATATAAAAAAGTTAAGAGGGGCCCCCTTAATCTATTTTCAGATTTCCTCCACAGTTTTGCTCGGGAAAAAAAGTTCTGTAAAATGTCATTGCGAAGTCGGAATTAAAGAGTTTGATAAAGAGAACTTTTGCTGCTAACAGAAAGGAGTTACTTTATTTTTAAAGATTATTTCATGGAGATAAGAGGCAGGAGTTGTGAAATATCTAAAGTAAGGAAGCTGTTTGAAGACAAAAAAAATTGTCAAGTGAGAGAAATGTTGATATAACTAAAGTTACATGACTTTTTGCATTTCCTATCTGCACATAAAACTGTCCATACAGCTAGTTCAACATATAAAATGTACAGGTAGTCTTGTGGTTGGATAGGAAGAAAAATCCCCGTTCCACAAACTATGTAAGCTATCTTTAAATGCACACTGAAATTAATCAGTTGATCGGTAAATGATATCCTACACTGAGGAATCACCCTTAACCCTTTGAATACACTTCTGGTCTGTTCAGCTACAACACATTAATTTGTCTAAACACTCGTTGATTTATCAAACGACAACCTACATCAATCTCTCAACAGACAAACAACATCCATCCGCCAACTGAACATCCTCACCAGCCTGGATGTACGGATCTGTCAAGCTTTTAAAAGTTTGCTTTATTTAAAATATTTTTTTTAAAGTTGTGTCTCTGTACCGCTGCAGTAATAATAATGACAGACTGGAGGAGAAGGGCCCAATGTACTAGTCACTTTAATGTTTTTGGTCAAAATAAAAAAAAAAAACACATTGTAAAGTACTAGTCATTTTTTGTCAAAATAAAAAAAACACGTTGTAAAGTACTAGTCACTAGTCATTTTTTTGTCAAAATAACAAACACGCTGTGAAGTGTTAGTCACTTTAATTTGGATATGCCAGAAACAATACAATTTATATTCTCGTGAGACAAATTCGTGAACCTGAAGGAGGATATGATGATAATGTGTATCCCCCAAATATCGTCAACCTAACATTCATACAACAGTATTTAAAATACACTTTTTCTTTACTTACCCCAGAAAACTCAAGGACAACATTTTTTTTCTCTTTTTCTGGTTCAAAACAACCTACCTTTGTCTGTCTGACATTCACGTGCTACGGACCCTTTCCAATCCATAAGCCCTCGTCAGTGACAAGAGTTTGTATTTTATTTCAGTTCTGGTATGTTGGACTGTGTGAGATGAGTAGGTGGTTCGGTTCCATATGGATATTGTGTCTGAGTAGGACGAGTTTATTACTTTGTCAGTGTATTGCTCTATTGAGGTAGATGCAAGTAATCGTGTCACCCAGACACTTAGAAGTGTGTAACTGAAGTGTTGTCTTCAATGGAGTAGTGCGCGTTAAGAGCAACAATACTCTTACTACTAACTTTGTGATATTTATTAAAATTAAAATATGATTGCATGTCAGTCCTGTTCTCTTTCTAAGCGTTTCAAAACAGTACATAAGTGCTTCGATTATTGCCACTGGAGTAGTAAGAAACATTCATTTTGTTTCAAAAATTCTGTATTCACCCAATGCACTCACAGCCAGAATTGTACCTTGAAATAATTTTATTTAAATAGTTTTAATTCTTGATTTTTTGAAAGTCAATCAAAGTTAAGCTAAAAATTATAAAATGGTAAAAAAATGAAATAGCAAAATTTACTAATGAAGGTTCGCTTTAGCACTGATGTTTGGCAAGATATTTATCAGTATTTTATGTTACTTCAGAACTTTGAAAGCTCACAGACAGCCCTAAAATAAAAATAAAATGTTTGAGTGTGGCGATTATTGTCCAGAGGCGCGAACTTATAAATTTCCAAACATTGGTTACTTGTACCAGCATTTAAAGCAAATTTCTGTAAAAGACTTCAGGGAAGTTTCAAACTTTTTGACTTCATGTGAACGGAAAATTGTAAATAAAGAGTTGCAGATTTTATTCCACCACCCCAACTATATCACTCTTCCATCTTTTGACAGCTATTCCCCGCATCAACATAACAGTTAAATTCTGACACATCATTTTATAAAACTCTGCGCACAATCACACTAAAAAAAAAGAGTATTTGGAAGTGGAACACTGTGACAATGAGTTTGAAACGAGCGACGAAGGTGATGGTGGAGGGAAGGTTGTCAGAGGGGAGGAGGATGAGGACCTCAAGGAGACTACAGCCTCCCAGCGCCTGAAAACACGGAGCACTTGTCTACATGCAGCGCTTGGGAGGAATAAACGAGTGGAAATGAAGAGCGAACTGCAGCACATGGCTACATGTTGTTACACCTCGCTGTCAGCTACACAAATGGCAACACACATCTAGAGAGAGAAAACAAAAAGCACGAATGATATGTCACGAGGAATGTCCACGCCAGCCAATCAGCGATCATGTTACATAGCAGATCTTGCCAGTACTTTGCCAGCACTGAACTCTGACCTCTTGATTGCGACAAGAGCACGCGTGTTCAACTGACGCTGCTATTAATTCGCCATTCTGACAATTTCGCCGCGCGTGGGTTTAATGTGCGTCGCGTGACTGCACGTGCATTGCTGGAAGCACTTTGTGCACGAGCTCTGTTTGTGGTGGCCGGTCTCTGTCACCGCAGAATTCTCCAACCGTCGGAGGACCTATTGGGTGGGTGCGCGGGGTGTGTGGGGGAGAAATACAAAATGTAAAGCAGCTGAACCAGAATAGAATACACATAGTTCTCCATACATCTGAGAACAAACAAACAAACAAACAAACAAACAAACAAACAAACAAACGTGTAATGATGAACGGAATGCAGAACAATGCTCATCATAATATTCCGTTGGGGGTGGGGGTGGATTTTAAGCTTGTACACTGAAACTATACAGAAGTGTAGGCTTAGCCGCCCCCCCCCCCGCTGCCTTTAATTTATTCTACATGAAGACAGAAACAAAAATACATTTGATTCGACTGTTGCAGACGACTGAGAGAAGACTCGAGCGGCTGTTGCTAGTATGACACATGAAAACACTCATCATTATTCCATTACAGTTACAGTTTAATGAAGGACATTGTACCGACTCTCCTGAAATACTAACTGTATTTTTATCCTGGTTGAGACGAGATGGTATTTCTACTTCCTTACTGACTCTCCTGAAATACTAACTGTATTTTTATCCTGGTTGAGACGAGATGGTATTTCTACTTCCTTACTGACTCTCCTGAAATACTAACTGTATTTTTATCCTGGTTGAGACGAGATGGTATTTCTACTTCCTTACTGACTCTCCTGAAATACTAACTGTATTTTTATCCTGGTTGAGACGAGATGGTATTTCTACTTCCTTACTGACTCTCCTGAAATACTAACTGTATTTTTATCCTGGTTGAGACGAGATGGTATTTCTACTTACTGACTCAGCATACAATTACTACCATCACAGTTCTGCGTGTGTGGAACAGTGTCATATGATATCAGGTATTTAAGATGATTCAACCTCGGATAATTTGATTATTTTGTAAATGGTTACAAATACGTTTTCAAGAAAATGGTAAATAAAGTAGACTGTATTCAATATCAAGTTACATTGTATTGTGTTCTGGTGTGACAGCAGAAGTCGTACACCCATACAACCACAAGCCCATTACAGAGAGACGGTAAAAAAAAAAAAAAAAAATACTCGTAAGAAAAATGTAGCATGTGCATCCTACATTTATTTTTCAACCTTATGGTGAGGTGTTTCTTCCCGCACAGCATCTGACACCTGTATATAGGCTGGTGCAGCTGACTGTGTATGTCCATATTTACTAACCCAGTAGGAAATACAACCAACCAACCATACAATCAGTCCCAGCACAGCATAAAATCATCATGCTACAATGCATAGAATCAGTGAATTCTATATTTTTATGACAGTTAATAAGTATTCTTATTTAAAAGCGAGTATTTCACATCTCATCTTTGTTAATACGTTTTTAAGAATATCCAGCAACTCCATGAGGACTAATTTCCATTTTCTACAACCCCACCTGACTACATGTAAACTTGGTATTTACACTCGTAAATATCTAACTACTTGAATTAAATGCAGGATAACTGAAAGTTTGGTTTGTTTGCTCTATGTTTACATCACACTGCCCTCGCTTAATGGCAACTCTATGAATTCCCCGAGTCATTGTCTTAAATTGTTTTTATGATTTACGATATCTCAAATAAAAAATATCACCCACATTCCATTTGAAATTATTATCTTAAATGTCCATAAATACTATATACTCAAAAATAAACATGCAAATGCATGCTCAAAAAACTAAATTCAGGAAAATCAACTTTATGTCAAAGAGACTCGGCAAAACAATGCATCCGCTGAAAAGAATTATTTCTTTCTTCAAACAATGCGAACTGTTCTCAATGAACAGATCATCAGAAATTCTAAGGTACAGATGTAAGTGGCTCATTTCATCAATGTTAATATTACCTCATTACTTTTTATGTGTCATTACTGAAGTCTTACACTTCATATTTTTTTTTAAATGAAATAATGTAGTTTTATAAACTTGAGTTTTTATGGTTGCAAAAAGAATGTGAGGAGTTTATGGATATGAGCAGAATTTTTATTTTACTAAAGACTGTTTAATAATTTTGATGACTAGAATCAGTGCCAGGTGCCGATCGAGAACTTGAGTAGAGGTTGTTTACCATGAGTTGACATGTTTGTGTGTGAATGTAGTCTACCCGATACTTGGCTCACTTCATGCTTGACTGCCGCTGTTATTATCATTATTAATTTATTATAAAAAGTAACTAGTCTAGACTAAGGTGCACTTTATTGATAAACGATGAGATTAAGACCAGTTTAACATTTACATTAATGTACCTTATTCCCCTATTTGAATCATGTATTAATATATCCTATTTACCCTATTTGAATCATTTATGAAGATAATATATACCCTAATAGAGTAATTTAAAAAGGTAATACTCACCTTGTGTTAAAGATTGGCGAACAAGCAAGCTGTAAAGACTTCTTTCATATCACTCATCAATGCTTCGAACATGAAATCGCAAGGAGAAACATATCTCGAGAAATTAAATAAAAACGATTTGCTCGCCTGTTGAAATGTCCACTCGGGCCCGAGGCCGTGTGTGATGTCAGTCAAATCATGGCTGACTACAAACATGGCTGAGACAGGTTGCTGAGAATATAGCCAATGTCGAAAGCCCAAGTGAAGATGTAAAAACTATGGTGTGGTTGTTGAATGGAAAGGAAAACACAGTGAGGCAGTCAGTATGCATGTTCCTAAGTATTCACTACATAAAAGCACGGACCTTCATCTACTGGATAAGTGTCTCAGGCTTATATCCAGTGTAAGTCTCGGCTTTCCTTATCAGCCCGCCCGTGTTTCCGGTTCCGGTTTGCTGTTGCGAAGAGACACGGACCTTCATTTAATTTTAATAAACGTCAGTGGTTTGCAGACGTAAATGGATTCGAAAAAAATTAACAGGTGCAAATTTTTGCATTGTTGGATGTCATACCAATAAAGCGAGATGTCGTTATCCTCAACAAAAAGTAAACATCTATCCTCGTCGCTATCATAGCTTACAATACCAACCGACCTAAGCCAACGGGGCACTTCCCTATTGTCGTCTGCTAGTAAATGGCGTTGTCGTGAACTCAATGCTACCACGGACCTTCATATGTGGCATTTATTAAATTAATTCTTAAAGTATAGGCTTTTTGTAACAGAATAATCTATATAATTGTGTCCGAAAAATCAAATACAATGCTTTTTTAAAAAAATGTTAGTGGTAGAGCAAGTCAATGGCATCTGTTGTGACAATGTTTTTCTATGATAAAATTGACGATAAACCCACAACAGAAAATACTACTGTTGATTTTGCAATCAGTCTTCTTTAACAAGGTTCTTATGACAGAAAAGCTTAATTACTTCTAAAATTTCTTCGACGTTAGGAAAACCCGCCATTTTGAAATCGGAAACGGAAGTGAAAACCTAACATTGTAGGGTTTGTTACAATTGGTCACTCCTATGATAGCGCAAAGAGGCAACGAATGAGAGACACTCATCCAGTAGATGAAGGTCCGTGATAAAAGTCTGTTGTATGCCAACACCACCTGGCTCCTGACTGCTACTCAGTCACCCGTACACTCATGAAGCAAGAGGGTTGTCAGGTGCCAAGGAGTCTTCTCCCAGGGCCCGTGCCTACTATACACAAGCATGTTTTTCTCGTTCAACAACAAAATTATATCAATAAATTTACTTTGAATAGAACTTTTCAAGCCACAGTATGATAACTGTGACCGGGGACACAGTATGTTGCTAGTCACGTGCACACAGTCCATGATAAGGAATCTCACTAACAGCAGTACAGACAATATATCTCCTCTTTTCCCTTTTTTTTTACAAAGAAAATTGTGCGGGCGATAGTCTCTCTTACTGTTATTTACATCTTCACAATCCTCAGGTTCAAACATGTAATGTTTTATACCTTCAAGGCTAGAGAACAACATTTCACACTCGTCTTGGCTGCTACCGTATTTCTCCGAAAATAAGACCAGGGGCCTGTTGCACAACACATTTCTAATTCTAAACACTTTTAGGCCTTAACTCTATTTAGATAATCAGTTTAAAGTGCACACCACAATTTTAGAACTTTTCCAACTAAAACTGCTTTAAGTAAGATAAAGTTGTTTAAGTCTGACTTTCCATCCTGTCTGAACATTTTTTTGCATGTTTTTCTGCAATGCATTAAAATGGCTAAGAAGAGATTTTGCTTCTTTAGAACAGTTTTAAGGTTTAGAAACGTGTTGTGCAACTGGCCCCTGGTCTCCGATTAATTTTTCTCCACAAGAGGTATTACGGCTTTTATTCAGAAGATCATCTGACGAACCCGATGTATTATTACTCCGCCTTCTGACCATAATATTCTTACTTAGACACAGCGTGGACACCACCGGATGTGACGTCGCACGTTATTCACGCGCAGGAGCGAGATTTTGCTGGATTTGCTGACTATACTTGCTAATCGCCAACTTTCAAATTAAATAATATATAAGCAGCTGTGTTTCAGGCGCTGGAATTTACAGAACATATTTTAATTATCTTTACCTACCAAAGTCTGTCAATAATTCGGATGAATACCTTATCTGAGTCATCTGAGTAGGTAAGATAGACTTTTTTTTAAGGAACCATCTACACTTTAAACCATTCCCTAATTTGCTTTGACCAGTTCTTATTTTTGATATATTGAAATATTTATATTCTTTCTATGAGGAAGTCACAATTTTTATACGAATCGTAATGAGACTACATTTGTAAACGAAGAGATTAAGTTGGTAAGACAGAGATATAAAGGGTTGCTAGAGATATAAAGGAGCACTAAAACAGGGGCTTACATAATGTAAGGTTCTTGTTGGCTTGTTCCCCAAAGCGTTTATAGGATTTACATGAATGTATGCTTGGCTTTTATGTACTTAATGTTTTAATTTTTCAAAAGATTCAATTTCTTCAAAATAGAAAGAAAGGAAGAGAAAGAGACGGAGTAAAAGGGAGGGAAGACAGAATTTAGAGACGGAAACCAACACATGGAGTGTATTAAAAAGAGAGACAACCTCGGTCATCCCGGAAAGCCAGAGCTTGGTTGTAGTGACAGAGGATATTAGAGAAGACTGTAACGACCACAACTCTCTCTGATCACCGACTGCTTGCGATAGGCTGCACAGTAATTCAATTTATTACCTCCCCTCATTGTTTGACAGTATTAATAAAGGGTAATTTGCAGCTGCACCCCACTTAACTCCCTTTGCTCCATCTGAAGTTCCTGTTGTCGATTTTCACCGCCTTCAAGGCGACTTTAGACTGACAGGAGCCGTTGAAGAAATTTTAAATGCCGAAAAGACTTCTTCCGGTTTTCACAGGCTTGTGACAAGACCTGCTGGTCTCAAGTCGTCAACCAGTCACTAAGCCTCGAAAAACCTCTTACTCCACAAGTCAAAGGGTGCACTATTGTTTGCACTAACGAATTCATGTACCGTGTATGGTAAATGGTTTGTCACCAGTGCAGTGATGATGATAGGGTTCAAATCCTAATGGCTGACAATAGGGGGAAAGGTGTCTTCAAATGTTGCAGTCTGAACTCACCCTAAACATTTTCCCCGTATATTGCGAAATGTTCGCTGGGTAGTTTGGGGCTTTAGTTAATTAAACAAGCAGCTGATAAGAGGACAGAAAGCTGTAGAAACTCGCCCCTACATACCACCTAGTGTGAGTGGCTAGCCATGTCCACAGCTCGGTGTAATATCACCAGCGGTATGTTGCAATGGCACGACTGGCCGCCATCAACAACAGCTGGCGGCAACTTTTGTGTGACCTGAAGATCGACAGGTCTTCGGCGACATTTTTTCTCTCTTTCATCGATTCTGTCACAAACGTTGTAGTTGACATCTGAGCCGCCGGCATCGCCACTGGAGTCGATCTGCGACCTTTTCCTCCCGACTGAACCACTCTAGAGTCTTCACAAGTCGCTTACTCATGCTTCCACAGCTAATGTCTTGTCAACAAGTAAATTATAAAACACACACACACACACACACACACACACACACACACACACACACACACACACACACACATATATATAAATACCGTATATCGTCTTGATCGTTATAGCTAAAAAATGAAGAAGACTGAAAACATTGCGAGAAAGAAAAACTGTGAGAGACACAGGAAGTGACTTTTTGTCACAATACACTAAATCGTTAACCTTTAAATAATTGTTTTTATATAAAATGACTCTCACGTCAAAAGAGATTAAGAGAAAGAAACAAAACCAAAGATAAAATTCTTCTTTGTCAATTACCCACAACATCCAATCCTCCCCAGACAAACAAACAAACAAGTAAAAAAACTAAAATAAATAAATGCCCCGAAACCAAATATTTACAAGACCAAAAATCAACACCAAACCAAAGAAAGCTTATGTTTTAAGGGAATGGCGATTTTATTTTTAGCTTAAGGCCCTACAATAGGGGCCCCACTACATGAGAGGCGGCCTGTCAAAGCCCTAGACGTGCATTTTGTGTGCAGGTCAAGAAGGAGCCTTCAAGAAGATCAAGTCTGAGGGGGCGAGTCCGGTCTCCTTGTCCCTCGGGTCCTCCTCTTCCTCGTCTTCGCTGCCCGGACCAGCCACTGCCTCCCCTGCCCAAGGCCACGCCCCCAGCAGCGGCACGTGCCCCACACCCGCCCGCCGACGTCACCGCACGACCTTCACCCAAGAACAGCTCCGCGAGCTGGAGAACGCCTTCGCCAAGTCCCACTACCCAGACATCTACTGCCGGGAGGAGCTGGCGAGGATCACCAAGCTGAACGAGGCCAGGATACAGGTCAGGGGCGAGTAGCCATTTTGTGTGTCGCACAAACGACTTGATGGCATGATGATTGGTCCTCCATGATGATGATGATGATGATGATGATGATGTTCTGTCAAGGTTTTCCGATCAATAAGTGAAGACAACTTACATGTTAGGCAGGGAAGTAAATTCATTCCGAAAATCATCGGCTGAACTAAAATCGACCAAAAAAAAAAAAAATTCGGTAAAAAAGCGATTTCAAGAAAATTGTGTTTTCGCTTCAGCGATTTTAAATATTTAGGGCAAATTCAGATTTTTTTGCTGTATTCTTGGAAGAGAAGCTAACCCTATTGTTTTGACAGCTCTCGACAAACATTCAATAAAATCTTCGTTGCATGCCTTTTACATCTTCATTTTCACTCGCCTTAGTTCCAACCATCAATACAACCTCGATCTGGGCAGCGTTGTTCATTTTGTTATCACCAGTCCCTCTGTCCATTATTTCTCTGATGTCGACAGAAACAAGGGTAAACTAGCAGAGGCCATCTTATGAATAATGTGCCCTTAGATCCTGAAGTTATCGACGTAGAGTCTTTGAATTATATATGCTTATAATGATAACATTCAGTTTGGGCCAGTGATACACGTCAGCCCAAGAAACCAAGTCGAGCAGAAAGTTATCGACTCGAATCCTAGCATAAACCAAAAGAAGAAAACCATGACTATGGAAGGTGTCCTGTTGTATTGTCCTGCTGTATTGTCGTCCTGTATTGTCCTGCTGTATTTGTCCTGCTGCATTGTCGTCCTGTAGTGTCCTGCTGTATTGTCCTGCTGCATTGTCCTGCTGTATTGTCGTCCTGTAGTGTCCTGCTGTATTGTCCTGTCCCACGAGGCCGACTACTTTCTGTCAAGGCATTCCGCTGATATCATCTTTCTCCCGCGCTTTCAATCGGCAGCGACAAGATGAAACTTAGGGGGAAGGAAGGGGAAGTCTTAAATCTTCAACTCCCGTACTGTAACTGTTATTAATGATGCCACTTGTTGGTCTCGACTGAAGGGGTTTCTTTACTTGGCATACTACACTGCGAGGGCGTTCTGTTGAAAGTAGGCACCCAATGCCAGCGAAGATGGAGTCAGAAGAGGATTTGCATCGCCAGGAATGGAGGGACAGGGGTTGTGAGTCCTTCGCCACAGGAGTGAGCACCAAATCAGATGCTGTGATCACTTTGTTTCTCTGCTGGGTAAAATGGTACTTTGCAGTGTCTTCCACTTCAAAATGCCGGGCATATTTTGTTGTTGGTGGTGTTGCATCGTACTCTGAAGATTTCATAAACGTTGGGAAAGACTCCAGAAAAAGGAGTTAGCTAGAAAGTATTTCCACAGATGTAGGAAAAAGTCACCGATATGGTTGTGAATGAAAGCTGGACAGCCGACGTGTTTGTAGAGCAGGTGGACGGTTTGAATGACCCCTATTCGGGCCAAAGTCCTTCATCCCCAACACGAACAGAAGCTTTCTTGAAGTCTATGATATCCCAGAATGTGTGTATTCTAATGCTGCATGTGTTAGGCAGTAATTTCTCTGCAGTTGAAGAGTTCTTATCTAACTCCGGAGTTCATCCTGCTAGCTGTTCTTCGGATTAAGGTTTTTAGACTACCCAAGAGGACTCTTGCTAGAGTGGCTGATGAGATTTTTTTCTTATTTACTTATCTAATGGCTCTGTAAAGAAAGAAATGTACTCCAGCCAAGAGCAGGTGATCCTGTACAAAGTCAACTCTCTTTGTTTGTGATAAAGACAGTGGTGCAATGTTTTTTGTCGACCGACTACTTCACCATCCAGCCAAGGGCTGCTTTTCACTAGCTGCCTCTTCTCATACCGTTCACGTCCTGAAGGAAGCCACCCCTCCCCTCCTCACCCTTATGCTTGCCTCTCTCTCTGTTTTAAGCATTGCAAGTGCGCAGGCGAGAGAGCGGTCTGCCGAAGGCGCTCCATTACAGACGGGCAAACCGCCATCTTGGCTGTTCACGCGAGGTAATTACCTCCCCTTGACAGTCCCTAGTGACCCCCCCCATTGTCGCCTGTCCCCCTCGCGCACTCTCGCGCTGCCTCGCGTTGTCTCGCGCTGTCACGCGCCGTCTCGGCGACAGACGGCGCTAAGGGCCGGGGCTTTGCGGGTATTCCCGGGTATTCCCGCTGGAGCGGCCATGTTGGTCTCTGGCAGCTCGCAGCCCGCCAGTTGCTTGTGTCAGGTTGCACCAGCCTCCGGGAGGTAGCGGTGGACGGCGCGGGGCGGGGCCCCTGTCACACGAGAAGTCTGGAGGGAAGGACGAGCACAGGCAGAGGTGCAGCACCGTGCAGGCTTGGGTTGCACCACATCTCCATGTCCTTTGCCTCCTTCAGACATACTCCATGTTTGTGGAAACCAGCCCCTGCACTGAATTTCTTATTGCTGTTATGCGCATGTGTCTAGGTCGGTGCTTCCGTCAAAAAAAGATATTTAGACAATTCATATGCACAATGCGTTTGTACACAGACATATAGAATAGGAAACTATAGATATAGAAAGAGTGCACTGGAGTGTGAACTGAAAGCATGCCACGCATGTTAAAGTTCTTTCTCCTGTTCTTCTTTTTCCTCCTCCCTTTTTATTTCCACATCTTTCATTGTGCGATTTTTTTAAACATAAATTGACCAGCGTGTATTGCATCTTTAGGTACACATCTCTTAATTAAATTAACTTCATATTTAAATAAATTAATATTACATTTATTACATTAATTTCAGACTTTTTATTTGATTAACTTAGTAAGTAATCACTCAGTACTTCATGCTACTTAGTAACAATAATGTTTATTCGAGGATCTTTGTCTGATTCGGAGGGCGGCGCGGTGGCGCGACGGTTATCACCTGTCACCTAATAAGGTAAAGGTTGGCTGTCCTGGGTTCACTTCTCGTCTCGGGCACGCTGTTCTTTTTCTGCATGTGGCATCTGTACCATTTTGTTTCAAGGACTATCTGTTTTTAAATCAGATCAGTATATCACTAAGTATTACTCGAGAACTGTTCAGAATTCTACCAAGTCCCACAGAATTCCGATATTTGATTATATCTTAAGGGGCTGCTTAACATTCCATTGACGGCAACAAAAGGAAACTTACCGCGGCATCAAATGGAAACCTAACTACTGCTGACACTGTGAGTGAAATCTGAAGGTATCATGGCGATCAAGACCATCAAAGCTTGTGTTACCGATCCTCGGAAAAAAAGTTGTAACTGTGTTTATAGTTGCAAAGGTGGGGCATGGCTGAGGACTTGGAGGGACGGGGAAGATTGTACATTTGTTGTAAATAGTCACAGAATATGTGAGGACTGCGTCTGTTGATGTCACTGGCGCCTACATTTTTACTGATGCCATCTTGTCCTGTTCCCTTAAACGTGTTACCGTACAGTCAGGGCTACGTGACGACAACGTAGGAAGCTGTCGGTTTACGTGACGATGAAGTCTTTTCGCGACTCGATTCCAGAATGAGGCAGATGGGAGCGCGCGCTCAGGCGCTTGTTCTAAGATGGCCCCTGCAGCGACCCATTCAGCCCGGTTCATCCAAGCAGACACGGGGAGTCCCACCCGTGCGTGTGCAGACAAGTTCTGTACCCGACCATCCAGTCAGCCTCGGGTCCGCTGCTTTCCCTGGGGGTGCTGGGAGGCAGGACCGTTACAGCAGACTCAAGACGTCAGCGGCCATTTAACTGAAAGTCGCGCTCAGCTCATATTAAAAGGCCTCCGTCCTGAAGTGGCGGTTGAGCGGTGTTTTGGAGCCATTACGGAGGAGGTTTTCCATTTCCAGCGAGAGTCCGCCCAGTTGGAGATGCCCGCCCGAGGCCAGTCGAGAGCCCCACGTGGCGAGGTCAACGCTACGACCCAGCGGAGCTCGAGTACTCTTCACCTAGACCTAGAGGCTTGTCCGGCCTCTCAAGAGCATGGAGAAGGATTTTGTGTAAGACTGAGAAAAAAAGAACATCCCAGAATTCCAAACAAACAATCAAATTGAAAAGAGGTAGTTGGCAAAGAAATGAAAGAAGGGGAGTGGAGGTAAATAATCCGAAAATACTGGAAGAGAAAAGATATCTGTAAGTCAAGATAAAGTTAGAAGTCTTAACAAGTAACCGGATGTTTCAGGTTGAAGATATCATTTACCTAAAATCTTCTTGGGAATAATTATGAACTAAATATGTCTTTCAATTGCATAAACTAGTTTCTAGAGCTGCACCACGCGCCATGGACAGATGAGAGTAACGATAAGAGATGAGAGCAGACTTCAGAAAGTAAAAGATGTTGCTGTTGTCTCCAGTGTCATACACCATAAACCATAAACCAGCTAAGATTGTTGACACCTTCAGGAGCTAGGCACTGTTTTTAACTGCCACCTTAAATGTGATGCGAACAATGAGCATATCGGTAAATGTGGCCAAGAAAGAATCAGGATTTCAGTGAAAGTCTTTTATTATTTTTCTTCGTGTGCTGGTTCGTCTGTCCACGAAAAGAGCGATTTGAAGAACATTCTCAATGTATATTCTGAAGTCATTGGGGTCAGGCATAGGGATATATCTCCCTTTGTGATCAGCAAATAGTCGAATTCGTGTTACTGAGCTCAGGTGAACGATATGCTACACCTGTGTACAGAAGTAACCGGCATTTCAAATCATTTGTTTCCTCAGCAGTCCAGCTGCTCAACCAGAGATGAATTGTCCAAGTGGAATACCTGGCGGTGTGACTATAGGACAGTATACAGGTACATTGCAGTGCGGCCCTGACATCAACGATGTCTCATCAGATTCAAGAATCGCTCTCTCTTTTGGCTTCCTAACCACCATTAATGTTTCCATCGTTGGTAACAATGTCCGTTCCTATTACTCATTTGAGAAAAGTAGCTTTTCTGTTATCAACATAATACTACCCCAGACATTTGGGAATTTTGTTTATATTTGTTTAGTCAATAGCGTATGGAATAGCCCACCATATTTAGTCAACAATCCTCCATGTTTAGTCGCCAACAAGAAGTAAAGCAAAAGACTGGTTGTGGTTCATGCCGATGCTGTCGCTGTTCACGCTGGGGAAGTTTTATATTTTAACGACTTGAAAAAGATTATTTCCACAATGATGTTAGTGAAAAAGGACGATTGTTTAAAACAATTTCATAATACTAGGATCCATTATTTTAAACATCTTTAAATATTTCAGATATTCTATGTAATAATTGAATCAAATAATATTTATACAACTAAACTTTATTAGCGGCAAGTCTTCTGGTTCCAAGACATTTAAGAAAGCGTACATTCGATTTCTCTCTACCAGTCTCTCATTTATTAGCCTGAAGTCTCTATCAGTCTCTCATTTATTAGCCTCAAGTCTCTATCAGTCTATCATTTATTAGCCTAAAGACTCTATCAGTCTCTCATTTATTAGCCTAAAGTCTCTACCAGTCTCTCATTTATTAGCCTAAAGTCTCTATCAGTCTCTCATTTATTAGCCTAAAGACTCTATCAGTCTCTCATTTATTAGCCTAAAGTCTCTACCAGTCTCTCATTTATTAGCCTAAAGTCTCTACCAATCTCTCATTTATTAGCCTAAAGTCTCTACCAATCTCTCCTTTATTAGCATAAAGTCTCTACCAATCTCTCATTTATTAGCCTCAAGTCTCTACCAATCTCTCCTTTATTAGCATAAAGTCTCTACCAATCTCTCATTTATTAGCCTCAAGTCTCTACCAATCTCTCATTTATTAGCCTCAAGTCTCTACCAATCTCTCATTTATTAGCCTCAAGTCTCTACCAATCTCTCCTTTATTAGCATAAAGTCTCTACCAATCTCTCCTTTATTAGCCTAAAGTCTCTACCAGTCTCTCATTTATTAGCCTAACGTCTCTACCAGTCTCTCATTTATTAGCCTAAAGTCTCTATCAGTCTATCATTTATTAGCCTAAAGACTCTATCAGTCTCTAATTTATTAGCCTAAAGTCTCTACCAGTCTCTCATTTATTAGCCTAAAGTCTCTATCAGTCTCTCATTTATTAGCCTAAAGACTCTATCAGTCTCTCATTTATTAGCCTAAAGTCTCTACCAGTCTCTCATTTATTAGCCTAAAGTCTCTACCAATCTCTCCTTTATTAGCATAAAGTCTCTACCAATCTCTCATTTATTAGCCTCAAGTCTCTACCAATCTCTCCTTTATTAGCATAAAGTCTCTACCAATCTCTCATTTATTAGCCTAAAGTCTCTACCAATCTCTCATTTATTAGCCTAAAGTCTCTATCAGTCTCTCATTTATTAGCCTAAAGACTCTATCAGTCTCTCATTTATTAGCCTAAAGTCTCTACCAGTCTCTCATTTATTAGCCTAAAGTCTCTACCAATCTCTCATTTATTAGCCTAAAGTCTCTACCAATCTCTCCTTTATTAGCATAAAGTCTCTACCAATCTCTCATTTATTAGCCTCAAGTCTCTACCAATCTCTCCTTTATTAGCATAAAGTCTCTACCAATCTCTCATTTATTAGCCTCAAGTCTCTACCAATCTCTCATTTATTAGCCTCACGTCTCTACCAATCTCTCATTTATTAGCCTCAAGTCACTACCAATCTCTCCTTTATTAGCATAAAGTCTCTACCAATCTCTCCTTTATTAGCCTAAAGTCTCTACCAGTCTCTCATTTATTAGCCTAAAGTCTCTACCAGTCTCTCATTTATTAGCCTAAAGTCTCTATCAGTCTATCATTTATTAGCCTAAAGACTCTATCAGTCTCTCATTTATTAGCCTAAAGTCTCTACCAGTCTCTCATTTATTAGCCTAAAGACTCTATCAGTCTCTCATTTATTAGCCTAAAGTCTCTACCAGTCTCTCGTTTATTAGCCTAAAGTCTCTACCAATCTCTCATTTATTAGCCTAAAGTCTCTACCAATCTCTCCTTTATTAGCATAAAGTCTCTACCAATCTCTCATTTATTAGCCTCAAGTCTCTACCAATCTCTCCTTTATTAGCATAAAGTCTCTACCAATCTCTCATTTATTAGCCTAAAGTCTCTACCAATCTCTCATTTATTAGCCTAAAGTCTCTACCAATCTCTCATTTATTAGCCTAAAGTCTCTACCAATCTCTCCTTTATTAGCATAAAGTCTCTACCAATCTCTCATTTATTAGCCTAAAGTCTCTACCAGTCTCTCATTTATTAGCCTAAAGTCTCTACCAATCTCTCATTTATTAGCCTAAAGTCTCTACCAGTCTCTCACTTATTAGCCTGAAGTTTCTATCAGTCTCTCATTTATTAGCCTAAAGTCTCTACCAGTCTCTCATTTATTAGCCTGAAGTTTCTATCAGTCTCTCATTTATTAGCCTAAAGTCTCTACCAATCTCTCATTTATTAGCCTAAAGTCTCTACCAGTCTCTCACTTATTAGCCTGAAGTTTCTATCAGTCTCTCATTTATTAGCCTAAAGTCTCTACCAGTCTCTCATTTATTAGCCTGAAGTTTCTATCAGTCTCTCATTTATTAGCCTAAAGTCTCTACCAATCTCTCATTTATTAACCTAAAGTCTCTACCAATCTCTCATTTATTAACCTAAAGTCTCTACCAATCTCTCATTTATTAACCTAAAGTCTCTATCAGTCTCTCATTTATTAGCCTAAACTACTGAGTATTTGTCCTACTCTCTCATTCCTGTCTTCTCAATCGCTTGTCTTGGAGCCCTTGTACCCGTGGGCAGTCACCATGCCACCCTCTAATTTGACACACACATCTGACTTCAATTCTGTCGAGCATTCGCCTCAAACGGACACACACACACACACACACACACACACACACACACACACACACACACACACACACACACACAGGCGCACGGCGTGGTGGGCGGCCATTTCACATAACCTAATTTCATTTCAATTGTCAGAACATCGATCTTTCCTTCAGGAAAGCTACCAAAAACATTCTCGAGGGAATGCCACTAGCAGAATACGATTTTTCTGACACAAAGGTATGGCCCGTACAACTTCATATTAGGCCTTTTAGTTCTTATTCCGCCTTTCTTTGTTTTATTTGTCTGTTGCCTGAAGCCAAGAAGACGGAGAAGAGTCACAAAGAGAAACATCCATCTTTCTACGACTTTCACGGGACAAAACTCTGTCCGACACAAGCTGTAACTTTGGAGTTGTGGTACTTTTACTGCAACGGTACTAAGTCGCCACCCCACCCCCCTTCCAAAAAAAAAAGGTTACAGTTGGGAACATCACGTGACACAACAGGAGAAGATTTTTCTCCCCTTGATATCTGATGCAATAACGCAGTAGCTGCCCCTCCCTCCATCCCGTTCCACCCCCCGTAATGTAGTTAAAAGGTAGTGACTGGGGAGACCTGACTGCTCTCGACATGGGGCAGAGTTGATGTGACATGAGCCGTGACTGTAGACAGGCGCCGAAGATCGCAGGGTTGTGCTAAGTGTGGTTTGGACCAACAGAGCGATGCGAGTCAATCGTCAGGGTATCTTTCCTGATGCGATTTCCGCGCGCTTGCAGTGGTGCAGCCGACACTAAAACAATTTGCTACCGATGCCGGCGCGCATTAATTCTATAACAAGCGGTTCTTGGATTCCGCCAATTGCAAAATGTTTAACTGAGTTTGGGAGCGTTTTGGAATCTAACTAGGCAGCCCTGCCTAGCTGTACAAGCCCTTGCTGGGGCCCCTTGTGCCTACCTCAGGCCAGGAGGACAAATTGGATTAGGCGATAGGCGGAGTGGCTGGCTTAGGTGGCGCGTGTGGAGGATGGCGCTACAATTTGCCCGGGTCTTACCGTGGAGAGTCGGCCGTGTCTTCAAAGACGTTTCCATTAGCAACTTTGTCAATTTTCATTAGGCGCCGCGTCCTCGGGAGACGGCACGCCAGCAGGAAGAGGCGCGAGTAAGGAATAGGTTAGAGGTGAGGGTCGCCGCCGCTACCAGCCCTCGGGCCCGCTCCACGCTGCTTGTCCATTCTCCGCCAGTCTCTCGCCTC
Organism: Marisa cornuarietis; assembly: GCA_004794655.1. Lineage (NCBI taxonomy): Eukaryota > Metazoa > Mollusca > Gastropoda > Architaenioglossa > Ampullariidae > Marisa > Marisa cornuarietis. Next base: position 68,837 of record SMMW01000046.1, read on the forward strand.
ATAACACTTGCAAATTTCTCGCCGCCAGCCACTGCCTCTCACTCCACCCCCTCTCTTAAACCTTACCCCCTACCCACCACCACCACCACCACTAGGACTTTCCTCGCAACTCCTTTCAAAACAGATACCCTACCCCTAAAACATGGCGCCATGTCGAGGTGCATCGTGCACTATCGACCTCCCTCTCAGCATCAACAACAACAGGACCCTCAGCAGCTCCCACCAGTATTCTCTCTACAGACTGCACTAAGGTGCCTCTTCCTCTTCATGGCTGTCATGAACCTCAGCTCGCACCCCGTCCTTATGACTACAGCTTCCTACCACTGCTACTGTGTGGCTTCTTCTCCTGGATTACATCGAAAGCTTATGTTCGTGCTCATATGGCATTCGTGACTCCTCAAAAAAAAAAAAAAAAAAGACTATTGTGTGGTGAAAGGTACATTTTTACCTTAGATCACGAGATCCCCCATTGTAAACAGGTTTCACGTGCAACCACACACGCACGCACGCACGCTGTTCGGCCAGCAGCCAGCTTTTCTTAACACCATCGACCCTTTTCCACCGGAACTCTTTGTCTATTCGTCTTCGGCAACGATTCTCTTCCGTGCTTCCCCTTCCGACATTGAGCGACGGGAACTGGAATCGGGTGTTTCAGAATGAGAGAGGAAGACGGGGAGAAAGAAAAGAAAAGAAAAAAAAAATGGTACGGGCGGGGCACAGACTAATGGAGAGTCGGTGAGGTGCGCAGTTCGCTAGTCGCTCGACATTCCCTTCACGGCGGCACGCGCAGCGGAACGCAAACTAACGCCCATAAACACGTGCTTAGATTAATTATTATCAAGCCATCTGAGGCTTGATACGGCCACAGGCCGGGGTCGCGCGCGCGCAGCACCTAATGCACGAGCAAGTCAGCGTCATGGTGCGTGCGGAGGATGACGCAGGTCTCCCGAGCTGTGCAAGAGGCAAAAGGGAACGAACCACTGCTGACGCCGGGATGCAAGAGAATCGTGAGAAAGGAGGACGGATGGTGAGGGGAGTGTGTGGGGGAGGGTGTTGTGATGGGGGAGGGAGGGTGCAGGTGCAGTCTGGGGTGCGTTAGCGGGCGGCAAGAGACCTATTTACAAAGAGGCCTAATTGAAGCGCTGAATAGAGCCCCGAATGACTAGGAAACATCAATTTGGCCCCTAACTCAATTACCCCGGCGTTTCAAGATTTGCGGGGCGGCCATGAAAGACGGCCAGTGCGCGCGCAGCGCGCGACAAGGTGCGGCGGCCATTTTTGGCATGCGAGGCCCATTAGTTCGGCACAAGGAGAGAGGTTTTTGGCCCTGCGTCAGCACGCTACACGGATGCCCCTTTCTTTTTTTATGGCAGCATGAACATGGCTGAACCAGGCGGGATGTTCACGTTTAAGTAGAAGTTGAGCCGGCAACTTTTACTTAAACGTGAACATCCCGTCTGGTTCAGCCAGCAGCTTTTATTTACTCGTCAGTCTTCGTCCTCGTGATCCTGGATCTTCTATACACACGAGAACTTGTAGAATACTAGACCCTGAGTCTTCTGTTTACCCCGGGGAACCTGGCGAATAGCTAAACCTGCATCTTCTGCCACTGAATGCTTTTGCTCACCTGTGTCTGCCTCTAGACCGTTAGTATGTACGACGGCTCGGACAAACAGTGAAAATAATCTACAAGGAAAAAGTCCGCTCTCTACAGTGTTCTCTAAACTGAAAGTGCCATCCACAACTGATCATCAATGGAGAATATTTATCGCGAACCTTTAAGTGTGTAAAAAAAAGACAAACATTGACTATCACTGGAAGATATTTTTGGATTCATTGCAAGGTATATAGACTGAAAAAATATGGTTTATTATTAACTTGGTTAACATGGCTACTTCATGGTAAACAGGCTCATAAAAGTAGACTACCACTGGGGTATATTGATGGATACTCTTCAAAGTCAAGATACTGACAAAAGATAAACAATCCCGAGAGTATATTTATCCTCTTGATGAATGGAAAGCGTTGGGGGAGGGGAGGGGAGGGGAATGGTCATTCACGAAGTATCTTTATATCTTCAGTTCACGGTTGACAACAGTCGATGATCACTACCCGGGGTATACTTTAGGGTGACACGGCAAGAACAAGAAATTTAAAAAAAAAGTCGGTCGTCACTGTAGTACAAATATGCAGATACCGCATCCCAAAGAGGTTGACAAAAGTTGATCAGCAAAGGAGAAAATTCCTAAACACTTGACGAGAAGGGTGTTTTTATTGCTCAGATACCCCTTTCTCTTCACCCCCCCTGCCCCAAACGTCCCCCCACCGCCCTTTTCGCGTAGAGGCAACGGTTCCTGAATAATTCCGCAGCATCGTGACAAGTGGCGGGGAGGAGGCAGCGGTTTCCGGACCAGCCGCTGAGCTACAATCAGGCGAGAACCGAACTCAGGGCGCTGCTCGCTTTGTGGACCAACGGAGGGAGTTGCTTGGCGGAGCAGGTTGCGCCTGAGTCCTAATGCGATGGGTTAAGAAGCGGCTGCACTAACGAGACGCGCGAGAAAGCGCGAGAAACATGGGGTGTGGGGTGGGGGGGGGCCCGCAGTCTTGCCGCTTGAGCGCAGCGCGAGTGCCTGATTGCTGAAATCAATGCCGGTGATTGGAGCGCGATGGTGGCACGTGAAGCATTCGCTTCATTCCAGGGATGGCCGAGAAAATGGCTTGAGCGAACGCAGACCCACATAGCGGGATGGTGGTGGTATTTGTGTGTGTGTGGGGGGGGTAGGTTGAGGAGGGTGAGTCCAGCATTTAGGGGGTGAGCAGTGGGTGTGTGTAAGGGGGATCCAAGGCAATTTAGGAAGAGGTATTAGTCATCGTGTGAAGAAACGGAGAGAAGCGCATAACCACCCAAAATAATAATAATAATAAAAGCAAGAAAAGCTTAATTTCAAAATTGGAAAAGATAGAAAAATAAGTATGAAACGAGTTGCTAAGTAACAAGAAATCTACAAAATCACCATGTTGCTCGCTGTCATCTTATTTCACTGCCTGATTATTTTGCCTTTACTGCCCAGCAACACAAGGAATTTATTAACCATGGCGGTGATTCAATGTTATTTAAGAGACCGGTGATGTAGCCTACCCTGAAATTTGCTCTCTACAATTTAAATTAAAAAACCATAGCGCCAGATACGTCAGTGAAAAATCTTCTTTCTTTTAAAAGATAAGTTTGTGCAACATCCGGTGCATTTGTGGATGTCGTTGGTGCCTGTGATACGATTGTTGGTTCCTCCAACAACTCATTGAGAGAATGATAACTGTCGGTATCTTTAAGCTGCCATCTTGAATCACAGCGATTTCTTTTTTACTGAGACATACTGTACTGTATGGGGGGGGGGCTCAGTTTGACGAATTTTCTGGATGCCCAGCACTTGCATGGAGGACAGTAGTTTCTTTTTGAATTAATGATCTAAAGTCATCAACCTAGAGAGTCCCAATAAGTTCCAGCTCAAACTGTAATGCTTAGGGGAAAAAAGGATTGGTTTGCTTGCAGTCACTCCAATAATAATAATAATAATAATAATAATAATAATAATAATAATAATAATAATAATAATAATAATAATAGTGACTATTTAAGTAATTTCTCAATTATTGTTTAGAAAGCCGCAAGCATTAAATACAAATGGTAAGCAGGTACGCCCGTGGAATTAGCAATGTGTAAAATGGTATCCTGTATACATCGTCATTGTCCTTGTCATAATCATTAAAGCATTATCTTGTTTTATTTGAAAAAATCTGAAGCGTAAAATGTAACAAAAGTAACAAATACTGAGCTGCATGTCTCCATGATTTGACAGGTCTGGTTCCAAAACCGTCGCGCCAAATACCGAAAACAAGAGAAACAACTGGCCAAATCTTTGTCCCCGGTTATCCCCTCCTGTAACAGCATGATGCGCAACATCTACCCTGCAACCTCACGGGCCTACCCTGCCTATCCTGCACCCCCCAACATGGGTGTCAACAACATGCCCCGGTACCCGCAAATGAACGCTTCGTACCCGGGGGCCATGGGCGGAATGGGGGTGAGTACTTCAAAGATCGTAAAACTAGTGGCAGCCTTTTAAAAAACAGTTTTCACGGCTACTCAGCTGTTTTAATTGTACACTGTAGGTATAACTTGTATAAAAACATCTCTCGCAAGACATCAGGCTCAGACGTTTTAGAGTCGATACCACCAGTGTGGCAAACAAATACAACAAACCTGACGAACCCTCCTTATATATAAGATTATATATATATATATATAAGAGAAATAACTGTTATTAAAGCAAAAACCATCGATACAGCCGCATATGGAGACATAATGACTGGCGCGTGTTTGCAGGTGGGAGTGGGCGTGGGTGGAATGTCGCAGTTTTCACACATGTCCAGCATGTCCGGCGCAGCTGCTTCCAACATGGCGGCCACGATGGGGATGACGCGACAAGTGCAACAGTTCCCGATGGCCTCCGACTACAGCCTGGTAAGCATCGGCTGACAGTTGAGCTTCGCAGTTTACGCAAATGAGATCACCCCAGATGACTGGATTTGACTTACAGATCACATCATGTCAGATGGCCAGACCTTGAATTACACATCACATCATGTCAGATGGCCAGACCATGAATTACACATCACATCATGTCAGATGACCAGACCTTGAATTACACAGGGATCAGATCTTTTCAGATGGCCTGTACTTGACTTACATACAGATTAGCGAAAAAACTGATAGACCAACAAGGAGTATGTTGATTGAAAGCTAATTTTACAACAACAGCACACAACACAGCACAACACAAGCACATACGCACGCAGACACAAAATAAGCTTGAAGGCTTTGTCTTGCAAATGTTAGGTTGAACTAAATACGAACATAGAAAATATGCCTACTATGAGCCCTTTCAATGTCTTATATGCAATATGTTTGTGTGCGTGTGTGTGCGTGTGTGTGCGTGCGTGCGTGTGTGTGTGTGCGTTCATCTGTGTCTGCCAGGAGACTCCCGAGGACGACTGGTACAACAAAAGCCTGACAGCTCTTCGCATGAACAACACTCACCCAGGCTCGCTGGGCAACCAGATCTTGCCGTACCAGACTCAGGTGTAGCTGGCGGCGTGGGACAACCTGGCCAACCGCTGAGGACGCACCTACCAGCGCCAGACACTTACCTGACCTTTCGCAGTGGCATGTTGGTCACACCTTTCGTACTGTGTGCACAGTGAGGAGCCTGCCTGCAGGTGTCAGCAGGTGTGTCAGGTGCCCGTCTGTTAGAAACACAGTTTTTCACGAGGGCGTCAAGTTACGAAAGACTGCGGGAGTGCGAGCAGTGTGAACGGATTTGCTGGACAACTCGCCGTCTTCAAGTCTGGACGATCTGCAAGGTGCAGACTGAGATGATCAACGATTACTTGAGAACGATTAAAAAACCTGCTGGATCCTATTTTCGTTTCGGACTATTCGTCACGAGAAGCTGTCACGTCAACGTTTTTATCTGAAAGAGAAAATCTGAAATCAACGCGAAAATACAATGAATTATTTCCTTCTAGACTGTCCCTCTCTCCCTCATCCCTCAAAACGTCTGGAGTACAAAGGACAATGAAGAGGAAGGAAACGATTTGTCAACGAAAGTCTTTGTCTTTTTCTTTCTTTCTTTCTTTTTTTTTTCTTTCTTTCTTTCTCCATCAACCCACAAAGGAGCACGCAGTAGAAAATGAAAACCTCGGGTGGGCCTCAGACTGTGTCGAACCCAAGTGGCGGTGACCTATGCTCGAATAGCCATTCACCAAGGCAGCAGCTTGCGACGACGACGACGACTCACCTCCCTACCCCCGTAACCACCGCTATTGTCATTATCAGCAGGTCAAGATGATAATCTGTAGGTGAAGCAGTTTTTTAAAACTACAAACTTTGAGAGAACGCTGAAAGATAAAAGACCTCAGTCGGGCGAAACTGGCAACTTTGGACCACACGAGGTCAAAAGTCATCTGTGAGCGCTTGTCACGTGATTTAAACTGAGTGAGTGAGTGAGTGAGTGAGTGAGTGACACGAACTTACGACTCGACTACTGACCCAGGTCATATGATCCCTCAGGGTGACGAGGAGCCCCAGACCGGTCTGTATTCGCAATGGCTTATTTGATTAAGGTCAGTCGAATTTTATTTAAAATACTTACAATTGCATCCTTCTACAAAATCTTGATTGTTAAAACTTAGCAAAGCGTATGCAAAGGCCTATTCTCACGCTGCAATGTTTTCAGGGTTTGCACGTGCAAGATTTCGCCTGCTAGGCACCGTTCTACTCTCACGTAGCAAGGCCACTCGCTAGTGTCCTGCTAGGTGACGTCATCCGCGCAGCGCATTGTGGGTAGTCGACAAAATGGCAGACAATCTGATACTTTCGGAAGCTACTGCTGCTACGTTAATAACATTGTCTGATGAAGTAAGGACAGAGAAAAGAAGAAAAAAAGATGTGGGTGAGGGGTGGGTAGCGCGAAGGAGTCGCTTAGATGCCTTATTTTCATGTCCTCTAAAAGAAATATCTTCGGTAGACTCGAGAAAATGCAGACGTTTTTTGCGAATGTCGTCTGCAACGTTTGAAGAACTTTTATATGTGATCGAGGCTGCCCAGAGCACGAGCAATTTCAATTCAGGGATTCTTGGCTTTATCTTGATTGAGATACTCTGGACTGGCAGTGTCGAACAGACACAGGTAGTTTTCCCACATACAAATCATACTCGTACACCTTTCCTCTGACCGCACCGCCATTTCTTAATTTGGAGGTAAAAGGGAGGCGACTGTGTTCAAGCATTCCGATTGGCTACACCATGTAATGTGGGTCAGGCTCTGCAAGAAAATAGAATCGCGTCCTATCCGTGAAGACCTCGATACAAATCCCCCACCCAGCCGTGTGCAAAACTCGGAAAGGTCCTACCAGGGCCTGCTAACCCTGCTAAGTGCGGTATATTGCAGCGTGAGAATAGGCCTTAACCACAGAATTCGATCGACCTCAGGCAAATATGCTACTGCGCATGCGTAGAAGACAAAAGGAGGCCAGGCCCCAGTTACCTGGCTCCACACCTTGGACCGACCTGGGTGGGACTCGGGTCAGAGAGGAAGAGGAGTCCCGAGATGTCATTGTATGGGCTGGGGCGCATGCCTTCACGTGGCAGTTAAGAGGGAAGAGAGGAGAGGATGAGTAGGAGAAATAAAAGTGGTTTTTTGCAACAATGGTTGCAGCACTTAAAGAGAGGCGATATTTCTACATACCTAACCGCGAAAATGTGGGGGTTAAAAAAATATTCCTAAAGTGAATAACATCATAAGTGAGCATAACGCGGACACCACGTGATCACATGTCTTTTGATTAGGACCCGTAGTTATGTCCTGACTGTAGCTCTTTTGTGACCTGCATATTGACTGGGATGGTTGCACCTGACCTGTTGCTGCGATTCACCGGGTTTGTTGCAATAACTTTAGTTGCACGTGACCTGGGTTGTTGTTGCACGTGACATGGGTTGTTGTTGCACGTGACCTGGGTTGTTGTTGCACGTGACCTGGGTTGTTGTTGCACGTGACCTGGGTTGCTGCAAAGGACTTGGTTTGTTGCAAGCGAAATCAAGTTGCAAGTAACCTGGTTTGTTGCACCTGATGTCGCTTGCTGGAAGTGCCATGCAAAATGTCTCGGCGACCCTTGTTTGTCGCGTGCATGTGTGCAAGGTCCTTTACTGAGCTGGGCGAGGCTGAGTCTCCTTCCTCTACATAAAATAGGGCCTTTTGTTTAGAGGATGTAGGGAGGGTGCGCGGGTTGTTTTATGTCGGGAAGAAAACACAAATGTTTGTACAGCCCAGTGACGAGCCTGCTTCACGATGCGATTCATTCAAGATGGAGGAGGAACTGTCAAAGTTTTGTTCCAGATGATTGTTAACTCATGAGTATGTATTATTTGCATATGACGACGAGCTATTCGTCGAGAACAAGGGATATCTGTGTGCTTGTATGTCTGTACGTATGTGTGTGTGCGACTCATGCGATGTGTGTGTGTGTTTTTTTTTTGTTGGAATGAATCTGAGCTAAGAACAAACTGTGTTTCATTCACGTAAATACTCTCTTCATGTTCCTTCCTTCTTATCCTTGATCACCATGTTTCTTGCTTTCTTTTTAAAAGCTGTTCATGTGTCTGGTACTTATGAAACGTTTTTGTACCCACTCAACTTTGATTGATTTTGATCTCATTTCAAATGAACATCTATTCTCCACCCCCTCCCCACATTACAAACAAATGTAAATAAAATACTAAACGTCGCGCTACACATCTTCTTCTTTTGTTCCATCAAAGAAAGTATGTTTGTCGAGTATGTGCATTGAAAGCCCAACTCAATACCAGGGAAACACTGAAGTTGTCAAGTTACTAAAATAAAAAAATTTCTGCAGCCAGTTGAAAGGGAGATGGAATAACCAAAAACACTTGAAATCCCTGCCTCTAGACATCTTGTTTAAAAAGAAGCTAGTAAAGATTGAGAAAAAACGACACAAAACTTTCCTGATAGCTTCAGCGTTTAGCAACTACATACAGACTGAGACAGATGCAAACAAGTCAAAAAACTGAATAATTAAATATTCACTAGTCCCTTAAATATTGTAGAAAAGTCGTTGGTGGCACTAAGCGCCGGTCAACACGATTGTGACAATCGGCTGGCCTAGGTTCGGATCTCGGCTCCGACACACACCTCTCTCACTCTCTAGATGTGACATCTTTTCAGGGGGCTGACCGTTGGCAGTTTTCTCCAGGTTTTCACCTTCTCTCTCCACTTCACCGTCACTTTCTCAACGTGTGTAGTTATTTACATGTTGATGTGTTTAGTACTACTCAATACTTCAGCATCGATAGTATTCTTCTTCTCCTCATCATGAGGTGAACTCACGCCAGCGGGGGCCGGTCTTGCGCGCAGGTGAGGTTTTGCCAGTTCACTCAATCACGGTAGTCGTCCAGCTTTTTGTTTCCTTGTCACGGCGTCGGCCGCCTTCAGCGCATCCTTGGAGAATCGTCGTCTGCAACTGTCCTGTCGGACGACCTGACCTAACCTATGACCTCACCTCACCAGCTTCTGCCGTTTTATGGCGGGTAGCGAGCAGCGGCTCTTTGGAACCCCGACAAGGAGATGACTAAGCTGCAGACCAGGTCGTTCGTCTTTTGGTTTCTTGTAGGAGATCCGAATGAGTCTCCTGAAGCACTTCTAATCGAACTCCTGGGCCCCTCGCTCCGATTCCGTGAGCAAGGTCCACGCCTGGCAGCCGTACAGCAAGATGAGGACAACATCTCAAACCTGACACTCTGCTATTCCATATCTTGTTGAGCCTGGTCACCGCCGCCGTTGCTGTCGTAATCCTGAGACGGACGTCCGCCGCGCAACTACTGTCCTTTGAGATTGTTGCGCCCAGATATTTGAAGGACTGCGCCGCCTTCCTCCACGTGGAATGTCCGCAACAACTGATATTACTAATGGCTAACTTGGCAGCTAGTAGGAGCTCAGTCCTATAAACAAGCGTCATATCGAAAGAGAACTGAGGCGCTGGAGGCGGGATTTGAACCACTGAATCTCTTCGTCTTGCTTTGTGACTGGCCTTACCATCATGTCACCGCACCAACGGCTAATATAGAGTAAGCAGCCACAATAAGCTGCGAAAATATATGGTATGAAAGATCCTAGTGTGATCAAAGTAAAGGTATGCGATCCTAGTGTGATCAAATAAAGGTATGAACGATCCTAGTGTGATCAAATAAAGGTATGAACGATCCTAGTGTGATCAAATAAAGGTATGAACGATCCTAGTGTGATCAAATAAAGGTATGAACGATCCTAGTGTGATCAAATAAAGGTATGAACGATCCTAGTGTGATCAAATAAAGGTATGAACGATCCTAGTGTGATCAAATAAAGGTATGAACGATCCTAGTGTGATCAAATAAAGGTATGAACGATCCTAGTGGGATCAAAGCAAAGGTATGAACGATCCTAGTGTGATCAAAGCAAAGGTATGAACGATTCCAATGTGATCAAAGTAAAGGTATGAACGATCCCAATGTGATCAAAGTGTGAGAGATGAAGTGTGATCAAAATTACGGTGTCAGAGATCCTCGTTTGACTGAAGTTACGTGCGACGTGCAGTTTCCGCGATCATGGGGGAATTACTGGAAATGGAAGGCTAATGGACACGAAACAGAAAGGATGCAGTAGACTAAGCTGAGCTTATTTTAGATTAGCTCCCATATTCTTTGTCGTTTAAAAGTCGGTGGCAGACAGCTGTAGTCGAGAGTGGCTTAAAGGTCAACCCGAGTCAAACACAAGATAAAGCCAAAGTTGCTGGCAGGTTACTGTTTCACAAAAATACCTTGTTGGTCATTTAATATTAACTTAAAGAAAAGAACAAATGAATTTACCGAACTTCTGATGCTTGAGGTAATTGAAAACAGGCCAGCTTGGAACTTATACTAAGGCGTTGCCATAACAGAACATTTTTACGACGTCACGTATGCGAAGTCCCGACCTTTTCCAAAACCCAGATGAGAATTTTCAAATGTTCGTGAACGGAATAGTATTCGCTCAAAATGTACTGTAATGAAATAAACTCGCTGATTCGACGAAAAAATACTTTGGGACTCTAGTTGACCTTTAAATGACAAGGCAGGCCCCAACTGGTAAAACGAAAATTCTCCGCGACAACAATGTTCCTGGGTTTTCCGACAGGCAAAGACAAGATTAAGAGGGGAAAAGGCTTTTGCAAGAAGCCACAGGCCTCAACGAAAGTGAGGGCATGGAGGGAGCTGAATACCACACTAATTTTTTTCTTTGCTTTTGTGACTTTGCTCCCGGCTGTTGAGGTGTTAAATGGTTATTTAGACTTTAACATTTTTTATAACCTATGAAGAACGATCCAAGTTCAATTACTGTGATGTCGATGACAACACTAGATGAAAAAAAGTGAAGTTGAGTGGCCTTACCTAATTTGTCCATTCAAACAATTTTTATAAACTTTTCCTTCACCTTTTGTCTTCCAGTTATTAGGTTTTTTTCTTTACTTCAGATTTAACATTTGCCAAAAGCATTATCGGAATGGTAAAGTAAAAAAAAATAAATTATTAGGTCTTGGTACTGCCAACTCGCCGAACCGATTATTAGCAGACCGTGAGTGCACTTACTCTGTGCATGGGAAATGCACTATTACCATGATGATTATGATGCTGACAATGTCTAAAGCAACACCCACTAAAGAAAATTCTATACGTGTGTTTGAGACTGAAGACTCGATCCTTGCTACGTAGGCTAAATGCGCCGTTTGTACGCTTTAATTACACATTTTTATATTCCACGCCTGGTACCTTTGAAAATCAATCAATCCTCTTCATGCTAGTTGCACATAAGGTCTCAACCAGAGCCCGCCACTGATGTTGATCGGCTGAAACTCGCTCCAGGCGACCCCATGTCCAGCCCTTTCCTTTCATCTCCCTTTTCACTTTTCTTCTCCAGGTTTCCTTTGGGCGGCCTCGTTTTCTTCGGCCGTCTGAAGTCCATCGTAGGGCGATTCTGGAGAGGTCTGCTGTCTGCTGGCGGAGCACATGTCCAATCCATCGCCAACGCCTTCGTTGAACCAGCGTGGTGATGGACTCGGTTTCAGTTCTTTGGTGGAGTTCTTCATTGGTGATGGTGTTTGGTCAAAAGATGTTAAGTATGCGTCTGAGGCATCTGTTTTGAAAAACGTCAAGCCTGTTACCGATGTTTTTGGTCATCTTCCATGATTCTGATCCAAAAAGGAGGGTGCTGATCACATTTGACTTGAAGATTCTCAGCTTGGTCTTCTGGCATGTGCTCCTGAGTGAGGCGAAGGCCTGGGTGGCTTTTGTCAGTCGGGCTCGAATCTCCACCTCCGCGTCCCCAGTGTTTGACATTTTGGACCCAAGATAGGTAAAGCTGACAACTTCCTCAATCTCTTCTCTATTTAGTTTGATGTTTCTTGGATTCTTTGTGCTGACCTTCAACCCAAGGTTTCCAGCTGTTTCTGAGAAGGCATTTGTTTTCTCTTGCATGTCTTGGTGGTGGTGTGACAACAGGGCAATGTCATCGGCAAAGTCCAAGTCTTCCAGCATTGTTGTTCGTCATAGTCATGGTCCATTTGATCCCTCTCCTCTCTCTATCGGTGGAATTCTTCATGATCCAGTCCATGGCCAGGATGAAAAGGAACGGCGACAGAATGCAGCCCTGCTTCACCCCAGTGCTGACGTTGAAGGGGGCTGTGAGCTCCGTGTCACAGACCACCTGAGATTTGAAATCGCTGTACAGCATTGCAACGACCTGGACAAGTTTCGCAGGGACTCCGTAATGCCTCAGGATCTTCCATAAGGACTCGCGGTGGATGCTGTCAAAAGCCTTCTCCAGGTCGATGAAGCTGATGTACAGCGGTGTGTTCCCCTTGTTGCTCCGCTCCAGAATCTGACGCAGAGTGAAAATGAGTTCAAAGCAGGATCGCCCAGGGCGAAATCCTGCTTGCTGAGGCCGGAGGTCTTTCTCAACAGTTGCCGTCAGTCTTGACAAAACAGTCTTGCTGAAGACCTTGCTGGTGAGGGAAAGAAGTGTTATACCCCCCCAGTTATTACAGTCTCCAAGATCTCCTTTCTTGGGTAACTTGAAGATGAGCCCTGTCTTCCACGCATCGGGGATGTGACCTGATTCCCAAACTTGCCTGAAGATTTTAGTCAACATGGGAGCTGTCACATTCACATCTGCTTTCAACATCTCTGCTGTTATTCCATCTGCCCATGGTGCTTTGCCGCTTTTCATTGTCTTGATTGCTGCACCTTTGAACAACACCGCTAATGAAAATGCTGGGCAATCTTCAAAGCTGCCTAGCCTAGGACTGTGTGTGTGTGTGTGTGCAAATTATCTGAGAAGCTGACCTTTGACCTGGCTTCAAATCTTCTTTTCCTCTTTAGCGACGGTGGTGACTCGCTGACATCATTACGTCGTCCACACTGATTCCAAACAGCTTGAACTTTCAATGTCTCCCGTGTTTCCAGTTAACTATTTTGACACTGGACACGTGTTTATAAAAACATTCTCTTTCACGGCAAAGGAAACAATAACACAAGCACGTACTGAAAGGCAGTCACGCTTTTAATGCTTTCACATAAACAAAACACCTCGGCCTTGGATTATGCCTACAAAGAAGCCACGCAGATAAGAGTCATTCATATTTTAATAATAATAATAATAATAATAAAAGTAATGACCTGCCAACATGCAAGACCACACTGAAATGCACACAATATAACGTATGCTCCCTGTCTTAATGTAACGGGTAGTAAAACAACCAATGTTTAGACTCCTACTAAGTGGGTACTCTTTAAATACTACAGATACTAAGGACAGTATGTCTCAAACTCATAAATTACATCATTTGGAAAAAAGAGTTTATATTCGTAACATCGATTTAAGTTCGGAAAAAAGATTGTCTTCAAACAGCCGAATACAGCAATTATTATTAATAAACTGTATCTTGCATCTTGGAATTGAAAACGGGGGGGAGGGGGGAAATGATGTATGTTTTACACTTGTTCTCTACTGCATGGATGGACAGACGTGGGACTAAACGTACAGGAAAAACCCCTGTAAAATAAAACTGTTGATATGTCGGTTGCAAACATTCTTTATGCTTTGAAGGTGTCTCGTCATCGCCTTCCTTACAGCCAGGACAACAGCGCTATCTAGTGGATGCCTTATTCACCATCCAAATATGACGACAAGCAAGATCAAGAAAAGCAAGGTTCGAAAGAATAAAAGAATATAAGAATCCACGTTTTCTTTTCTTAGCTCAACCACTACCCTGTCTGCAACACTACAAAGAAAAACGCCATTGGAACATGTATTTCCAGATAATCTCATCAAAATAATTACTCACTGTTCATGACAAATGGTGAAATATCAACAAAAATGCCCTGTGATATTTGTGACATCACACTAATATAATGTATAACAATTTTTTATAATCTCACAGTAAAAAATAAATAAGCACAAAATAATGAGGGCTATCAGTTTAAAACCTTCGGTTTCAGCCTCTAATAGCATGTCGAGAAGGATGACAGCTGATTGGTCCATGAGAAGCACGTGATAAGAGATGGCGGGTGGCCGGCGTCTACAGGTTGTCAGGGTGATACGGTTCGGTATCATGGCCACGCCTCTTCTGTGCCTTCATGAACTCGCCGATCTCCACGTAGCCATCGCCGTCCAGGTCATCTTCGTCAAGAACCGTCTCAACCAGGTCTGCTAGCTCCTCTTCGCTCATCACTTCTTCGTCGTCGTCGTCGTCTGAGGAAAGGAAATGACAACACGTCTTCTAAGGTCAAGTGATGCCGGCAGGCGCTACGCGCATGAGGTAAATAAGCACGTTCATCACTGGCAAGACACTGGCTAAATAAACACGTTTACCTCAGTTCCAGTGCCCCGAACGTGGTCTTGTGAACTTCACACACCTTTACCAATAGTTGGCCAAACATTCGACGACATTTATCTAGTTAAGAAGGGCCTTCAAGGAACTGAGTACTAGGCTGCTGACAAGGAGAACAGGAGTTGAAAACACAGACAGTTGATATTTAATGTGCGTATCTGAATGTGGACAAACCTGACCATCGCAAACATTCACTAGGGACGGCAAACAGAGTATCTTAAACTTTGAGAAGTTTTCTTTTAACATTATTCTGACAATCTATTAATGAAAAAATGGTTTGTAAGCAAGACATCTTTCCTTCTGTCTGTGTGTGAGAGAGAGAGAGAGAAAGTGAGAGAGAGAGCACGGACAAAGGAGAGGACCGGTCTTTGCTTTACCCTGGGACTTGATTTGAGATCAATCAATATAGATAATTACGGTTTCTACTTCAATACTTTTACAAGGCAGTTTGCGCAAGGTTATGCAGAAAACACACACACACACACACACACCAGAGAACTCATCAACCACCCTTTGTCCTGAACAAAACAATCGGAATGTTTATTTTCAATTCTCAACCCGAGACGCCCATACACTGATTCACTAAGTAAATAAAATCAGACAACACATAACATGTAAATAAAATCAAATTCTGATTGTAACCAAGCGATAAACCTTGTACAACCAACAGCGGGGGGTTACTCTAACAATCAACCAGTTCCGAGCCTAACGAGCTAGTTCACAACAACTTTATACAAAGGCACTTGCTGTCAAGACAGAAACAGTCAACAAAAGGTAAGCTCTTGATTCCAAGTCCAAGCTTTGCTGTTTTTTTTTTCTTTGAAGAAAAGAAAGTTAAGTCACCTTACCTCGACCACTAACAAGTAAAACACGACAAGACGAGTGAATGAGAAGACTTTTTTCAATTCAAAAGGAAAGAAGAAAAACGGGCGTCAGACAGGGAAGCATAATGACAGAGAAAGCGCTTTTTGGCGGGGGGTGGGGTGGGAGATAAGGGTGGAGGGAGGCTGTCGTCGGTTACGATGTTCAACCGGCAAACTTTCCCAAAAAATCTCAGCGCAGCGACGGAAGATCTTCAGAACATTACTGGGACAATTAACTTAAAAATATCTGAGTTGTATTTTAACAGAATACGTTGAGCATTTACTACTGGGACCATCTTCACTGTCACTGTACACAACAATGCTTGCTGCTAATAAGACTAAGAAGAATCCAGACTGAAACAGATTGTTCTCTAGCAATATTTATCCCAATTACTCAATGCGAAGTTATGTCGTACATAGAACACACTGTCATCTCCGAGAGAAAAAAGTCAAAAATGAGAAATAATTTGAATGAAACTTTGAAACTAGACCAGCAAAAAACAAAACAAAAAACTGTAAATACATCATGAGTTCTGTGGATTTAGTAAGTAAGTGGGACGTAAAGAAAATTGACAAAATAAGGATGTAAGACAAATGGGAGTGTTTGATAGATACTGAAAGGGACATGAATACCTGTCTAGAGTGCCGGATCCGTCCGGACTTCAACGTCATGCTCAATGTCTGTAGGTCTGTGTCAATCTCTCTCACACACTGAATTAAACATGGCAACAGCACAATTGTTTGAGGATTACTCCCCTATAAGCGCTGTAAGTTATTTTGACCGACCTGTCCTGACACTGGAAAAAGAGCGGACATAATGATGAAGCAACATTACCAACAGTGCATCGCGTTCTGCCAGTGGACAAAGGACAGAAGGTTAACGTTTGTGCCTGACGTCAGCAGCAGGGGCAAGAGCATACACCAGGTGCCTCGTGGCGGAGACGAAATCTGGACCTACGACACTACAGCAGTTCCAGAGGACAACGCTCTGGACGGGAGCCACATCCCCCTCCCCTGAAAAAGGGGTTCTACTAAACGGATTTCCTGTATCATTGTAAGACACGGACTTAGGGGAGGAGTTCTGCATATGAGGCTAACTCCAGCCCAGACGATGACCGGACAGATTGCTATGAACTACTGTCCACGCACCAGGACCACTGCAAGGACTTGGGCCACATCAATATTGGCCGCACTATGAGACCATAACAATGCTGGGAGCACGTGACGACTTTTGCAGCAAGTTCTGACTAACGCAATATTTGAGTCACAACTACTCACATCAAGAGACCTTTGTTTGAGAGCTGTATCGAGATCATTACATGCCCAACTAGGAAACTGAAAGGATTGTTTAATAGGAACTTTTAAAATAAAAAAAATACAAAAATAAACAGAAAACTCTGTTACATTCACAGGTTTTTCGGATGTCGTATCATGTCAGAATATAGGTTCCGCTGGTTATCTGTCCTAGTTATGGGACATTATTTCTTCAAGAGAGAAGCACATTAAAAAAAATCCTTGTTTGCAATCTTTCACTGCCTCGTTTTCTCTTATACACATACTGGTGCACGACAGTATTTAACCACGATGTTGAAAACTTTCTAAAAGTATTTTGTAAGCTTAGGATGCAGTTCTTCCCTCTTTCTCTCTCCCACCCGGTCCCTTAGAACCCACGTCCTGGGAAAGTGAATACTCAGCTAACGTCTACATCCTGGGAGTCTTGTGAGTGAAGTCCGCACACAAACCTCATTTCTGATGGACTGCTAACTCTGATCACGTGAACCAACGCCAGACACCTTCCACTTCCAGTTTTGTTTACGCACGCATTGTGGCTGATTTGCTCAGCACGACCAGTAAACAAACGCTGGTGTAGAAACACATTTTCTTTCCACTCTTTTTTATGTAAATTTCTGTTCATGATTGGTGTAATCCCTAAGTTCGACAAATAACTGCGCATTCACACTCCACAAAGGGATGTTTCTGTGACCCTGCACTTGAACTACATGTGAGCTGACCAGGCAGTAAGACATGGCGAGAGGTTTGTCCGTTTTCTACTCTCTCCATCAGTGGTGCCTGCATAATGTTTACCTTTCCATAGACAAGATCAGAGTGAGATGGTTTCATTGTGCCACTCCCCTCCCCCAAAAAACTACACTAAAAAATATAAAATATATAAATAGAAAACGTGCACATTTACAAAATTCATCATCGTTTAAAATGCACACAGATACGATTACATATTCATACCATTTCCATATTAGAAATAACACCAACACATGTCAAGTGCCATTAAAAAGTAAAATCAGGCCCGAAATAAGCAACCACAGTCTTATGTGTAACAAGATGTCTATAACATGTGTATCCTGTCTACAACACCAAGAATAAAAACTGAAGGCTAATAAATGGACTGCACAGGTGCAGGTAAGTTCTAAAGGATTAAGAGCGCTAATTCAGTAAACACAGAAAATTGTGTAAAAGGGACTTTAAAACAAGAATTCGGCTACGAAAAAGAGACACTGACACACCTTTGAATTCGCCTGTTTTACCAACCGCATTCATTGTGATATACACGAGTGCACCAACGTTCAACACAAATTTGACTCACTCTGAAAGTTGACTCAAATACTCTTAGTGCTGTACCTTTAACAGTGAGCTTACCGACGACTCGGCTACCTGCAACTAGTCTTCAGCCTGTACTTGTACACTCATCAATCGACTCCATGTTACAAGATAACCTGCAAACTTTACAGTTCTACGACTATTACCTACTGATTTCAATTATCGTCTGCCTGTGATCAGTGTGGAGTCGACAAAAGGAACTAAACAATACAAAAAAAAAAAAAGAAAAGAAAAGGGGGTGGGTCATATGGTCATGCTCTTGATCATTTACTGAACAAACACCGAGATACACTACCCTACTACACTGCTGTCATTCGTGAATATGAGAGAGAAATTTGTGAACGTAGTGTAAGGTGAGGGGAGTGGGGGCCCTTTGACATTTTCATTAAAAAAAAAAAGAGGAGTGGGGGTCTTTCTGGAGCTGCTAGACTTGCAGACTACGATGTCTGAATTTGTGATCATGTCTCTGAGCACAGTACAGCCCTTCATCTAATTTTTGCAGTCAGTGTATGTGAGGAAAGAAGGGATGACAGTAATGGGACAGAATACTGTGGTCTGACCCTGTAGCTTACCTGTTTGCAGATAAAGCACCCTTGACTCTTACTAACTTCTGAGACAATAATATCCGTTTTAAAATATCCTTTTTTCACCCAAACACGAGTATCATCTTTAAAGCACAAGAGAAAGACGTGCAGAAAGACTTCATATTTTGATTTTCCATGTAGTACAGCAGCACAAGGAATATTACCTGTCAGAGGACACGGAATAGGTCAACATGAGCGAATGAGCCGATACTGTGCATCAGTTGCATCTGCCCTTGTCAGCCGACCGGACAAGAAGCCACTGATGTTACTGCGACCTCTAACCTTGTGAGGACCCTATTTCGACACAAATTCAGAACAAAAGATTTTTCCAAAAAATGAAAAAGTCGCGAATGAATGGCCATGCTTGGTTTAGTGATGCTGGAAGGAAGGAAATGATGCTTTATGCCGAGCCAGCAACTAAGGCTATATCATGACAAAGCAGCCAGCCCTGTAAGCAGATGCCACATGCAGCGAAAGAACAGCCTGCCCGAGACGAGATCTGAACCCAGGATACTCAATCCTCACTGTATTGGTGACAGGCCACCGAACTGCCTTAGTGATGCTGGGAAGGCAGACCCCTTAATTGGCCCGACACAGCGACACCAACGTCAACATCCTGTTACCATCCTTTGGATTTGAAAGAAATATCTGAAGGCTACAGATAACAATTAAAGAATGGTAAAAATTTTGACTCTGGCTAGTTTTGAATTCACCCAGAAGACTTCAATTTTAGCGCAACGATCTTTAAAAGTCCCATTCAGCAAGGTATCGTTCAGCGCAGTGTTGTGCGGCCCAGGGACTGTAAAATAGAAAATAAATAAAGAAACAAATACACAAATGAATCGCACGGCTTTTCCAAAAGGTGGCAGTAAAGCGAGAAAAGCACCGCTCTCTGGAGGCGGCCCCCTCTACCCCCACTCCCACTCTACGGCTAGTGATGTTGTTGCTGTTGCTGTTGTTGTTGTTGTTGTTGCCGCTGCTGCTGCTGGTACTGGCTTCGCTGCTGCTCCTGCTTCCGCTTGAACTCGAAGTACTCCACATAGCCATCGCCGTTTTCGTCGTTATCGGTGATGACAGTGTCGACGATGTTGGCGATCTCTTCGTCGCTGAACACCTTGTGGTGGGGCTGCTCTTGCTGTTGGCCCTGATGGTCGTCCCCAGGGGCGCCGGTCGTCTGCTGCTCTTCTGCAAAGGGTAGGAAGCGAGTGAGGAGGAGGGTACCCAGCCGAGACAGGCATAGCAGGAAGACAAGAAGTCAGGTCTCATATGCAGAGCACTCAACAAGTACAACAGGCAAAGCGTCTCTATATGATGCTCACCACTGCTGTGTTAAAAACAAATGAAAAACAACAGTCCCTAATATCGCATGCTTCAAGCTTGCAGCATGCATTCCACAGCCAGGCATAGCTCGCGTCGGCCAGTCAGTTTTAAGAAGCTGAGATTTCATCGACTAAAGAAGCTTGCTATACAGGTGAACCCTCCACCACCATAAGCACATATGGCCGACAGACAAAGACACAAGAGGACAATGTCATCGGTGCATCAGACCGCAGAAGAAAAGGGAGAAGAAAAAGTTACAATAAAAACACGGGCAGGACGTATAGCATTCAAAGTGTGCAGCCTGTTCAAGCAAAGCAGAAACACAATAAAGCAAGTTCAATAAAATTGTAAATAATGAAAAATTAAATTAACCATAAAGAAACTAGCCTACCAACAGAATAGACAAACCATGTAAACCAAAAATATAGATCAGTGCGCACACACACACACCCTCCCCTTTACCCCATGGTCCAGAAAGTGCAGCTGCGTCATCTGTCACAAGTTGTCAACGTTTTCGTGCAAACCATGTTGGCACTTCCCTACCCAGCGCCACAACACTGGTTCACTCTCGGCCGTTCTCCACAGTGGTCACGAAACTTCGACAGTAACACCACATCGGTGATGGCGCCGGACACATTCTATCAAGAGAATATCTGCCTTACGCAATGTGCACTCCTCCTTCTCCCCAGCACACCAAGGGGCGGGGCCATGCGAGTCTCACAAGAAATCTATGTTTTAAACAGTAGAAGACGTGGACAATTCTACCACGCGGTTGCTGTCAAAATAATAATAATAATAATAATAATAATAATAAATAACTCCACCACGTAGCGCGTCGACAACGGAAACAGCGACAGTTGAAAGATGAAGACACTTGTCATCACCACATACGGACAAACAAAACTGAGTTCCAGATCAATACTCTGGTTATGATCATCATCGCAAAACAAATTAGCTATATAATCAAAACAACAGAAATATATAAGCAACAAACTGTACAGAGGCAGTGAAGTCTCACATCAGAGAAGACTTTATTTACCCCGGAGGGCAATTCGGGGATAAACACCAAGTCAAGAGCGGGCAAGATAAACACTTAACAAGAACTAGTTGCAGGCAACATATTTTAATCCAGTTTCACTGGTTACATGTCAAGAAATAAGAACTATCTTCTCATCGGTCCTTACTGGTTTTCACTGCTTCTCACGCACTCTCCGGCTTAATTATTGAATTTTCTCAGTCATTTACTCTCGATGTCAAAAAATAAAATACTTACAGAGCATTTACTTTTCGAATTATTCTTCATGAGTTCCCTTGCCATTCTTCTTTCTTGCACGAAGAAGAACGTGAATTGATTTACGCTCCGATCTCTTATCTTAAATGTTAGTTAGATCTGTAGTACTGTCGTCTGCCATTCCCTTCCGGAAGTAAAACAGAGAATTGCGCATGCGCAGTACGACCGACCAAGAGTGTGTGCGAGCTGACAGGATCAACGGTTTACCAACAAATTGTACAGCACACCAACTATCAACAGACAAGGCTGGACGAACTGCGGTTGGTAGCAGCGACCTGTCTAGTCACAAACTGTCGCAACTATTTCTGACACTAGTCATACAGCAAATCGAAATCACACAGCGACATTTAGCTAGCAAGTTTATTAGATTAAAAATACAAACACTTCAGCTCTTTCGAAAGTTAGCGTCTATAAAAGTCACCATTTCTCGAGACGTTCGTTGTCGTATTTAAGATTATTACGACAAGCACGTTAACAAACCAATGTGATTGGCAATCAAACAACTGTCTCTCCACAAACTCAACATCCTCTTACCCCTACCCCACCGCCACCCCTGACAGGTCATCAGCCATTAACCTGAGCCTGTTTGTACTCAAAGTATTCGACGTAGCCATCGTCGTCTTTATCGTACGACTTGAGGACGATGTCCACCAACGAACTTATTTCTTCGTCGCTGACTGCGCTCCGGAGAGGTGGCGGCGGAGGGGCGGTCGGGACAGCCTGGGGGTCATCCACAGCAGGCCGGTGCTCGGAGTCTCCGGCAGGGGGTGCGCCGTCCTGGGGCTGGGCTTGCTCGTGCTCTGTAACGGACCAACAACTATGCCACTAAGCTTCATCGGAGCTGGGTCATGAACAGACCTCCAACCATCTTTAGCTGCCATGGATACAAAAAGAAGTCTGTGCTGCTGAAGACAGCTTCCAATGAAGGACCTGGCGGACACGTCAGCATTTAACTACCAACGGAACATGCAAGCATGACAACAACTTTTTGTTTAATATGCGTCCCCCCAAAAAAAACAAAAACAAAAACAAAAACAAAACAGGTAATACACAAATACAGGAGACAGAGGAACAGCAGCAACCGATGGAAAGGTCTCCGTATTTCAGCAGATATGAAGGATAGGAAAACAAAATGTCAACATGCCAAAGAGGCTAGAAAATGGATGGGGATGGGGATGAAGGGATCAGGGAATGAGAAGGTAGTGACAGTCAAGAGGAAGGTTAGGAATGGATGAAGACTTCTCACCCAACAAATTTAAAGGCAAAGAGGGCGCCTCTGCAGATTGTCTTCTCATTATCGGGTCACCTAAAACTATTCTTACCATATAATTGCATACATTTATCATTATGTCTTATTGTATTAAAACAATATTCAACAGACTGAAACTAGAACTGAAAGCTCATATTCACTTCCGCACATTTGTCGGCTGTTTTTTTTAATTTGGAAGCCATCATATATATATATATATATTATAAAACATTGATTATACATATTTTAAAATTACATTCAAACATCCATAACTCTGCACTACTACTTTCAAGCAGTTAAAAACTGTATTATTATTATTCACTGATGGCAAGAATGATAAAATGGAAAATCTGTGTGCTCGTGTTCTAGCCCGGAACAACCTCGTCAGTTACGAGCGTTGTGGTAACCCTGATTTCATCAAGGGGACATGCCCCACCCCCTTCCCCACATCGAGAGAAGACAACCACGGACACCCTCAGCCTCCACCGACAGAGAAAAGGAAAACGCCATCACCCAAATGTTGTAAAACAAACCCGGTTAGCATCGCTGGCACCTGCCGAATCCTCACCCCTCCCCCGGAGGTGACGCCTGAGGTCCGGTTACGCAGGAATCCTCACTTCCGTCCGCGGCCTGTTGTAAGGGCCCACAAAGGGGGCGGATGTTGCGTCGACGGGTCGCAGTGCATGCCGGACCATGCCAAACGTGGTTTTCCGGCACATTTAGCATGCTCAGCCAGACAGCACATTTCCATTACGCTGTCCTCTCGGGTGACGTCGGCAACAGTCGCGTGACCCACCCGATAATGCAATCGTTTCGCGCGCCACCTCACGGCAATGGCACGCAACTGCACTCTGGCGGTGCTCGACTTCCATTGGTAGCACTTAGGTTGTGGGCAGAATTAAGTAAAAGAGCTCCTGACTGCCAGAACAAACGACACTCATACAAAATGCGTTTTCTGGAAGTGTAGTGGAGCAGGGGTGTCGGCATGCCGAGATGTTCATGCACCCGGTACTCGGTGGACTATGTTTGTATGCTTTGGTCTTGTTTTATGAACCTGTTTGCTAAGCGTTTCAGAAGTGAGCTGAGTTTGGAGAGAAAATGTGGTGGTGTATGAATAGTATGGTTTGCTGTCAGCTATGTATTATTTGGCGCCATAGCCTAGAGGTCAGCAAGCAAAGGTTCGTCGATTACAGACTCGCCCGGCCTTGACGCTGGTCACTTTACTGGACAGGGAGTAAAGGCGGTGAAAGACCTTCCATATCCATACTTTTGAAGTTGTGTACCATCTACAATTTGCTGGCACTGCAAGACCTGGGTCTAGTAGGTTTCTACTAATGTCACTCTGGGCAGACACCATCAAGGTAACAAGCGGGCTATAATTAGCTGTCAAGCAGCAGGCGCTTGGCTCCAAGAACATACTGCTACTGGACGTGTGTACCAGATCTAGTGTTTCCTCTAACCTCCTACCATCCTTTCTGTCTCTTCGAGCCCACCTCCCCCCCCCCCAACATGCCCTTTCTCACCACTAGCACTAATGCTTCTTATGCCATTTACCACCCTCTGATAATACGCCTTTCATAGTTTGAAGTTCACATTGACCAGTCGTATTCTCTGATCTCTTCACTTTTAGAATTAACTCTGTCAATGCAACAATAATACAAAATATTTGCATATCGCCATACTGTTATGATCTTAAGCATTCGCGCAAGCACACACACGTGCACACATATAAAACTGTACTTAAAGGACAAACCGAGCGCAACATTTTTTCTTTATGATCGGGTTGAGTTCGTTTTAAAATAATAGTTCCCAAAATATGAGTACATAATTCTGTTTACTTTTAAAGATATAAGCCTTCAAACATCGGCATTCTCACCTGCCATTAGGAAAGCGGGAAAAATTACTCTCCTGTACTTGAGTTCTCTTACCCGCCCTGAGTATTTGTAACAGCGAGTGTGGATGTTTTCAAGTCAAATGTAGAAACATCGCTCAGGTTGTCGTGTTCACGAAGCGATTTTTTGGCCCCAAAAAATGAAACAGCTGAACTTGGAACACAGCCCTACAGATTGGAACTTTATTTAGAAACTTCGAACGAAGTTAAAAAAAATAATTAAATGGTCCAAACTGAATTCATTCAACAGACTGGTAAGTCAATCAGATCAAAATCAGTTTTCTCTTCGACTCAAGCTAGTGCAGACGAAGTTATTTTTAGAAATACTTCCGTTTCGTCACTTCCTATTTTCTCGACAAATCCAGGTGTGCTGAAGAGAAAATATTAATATAAAATTTGTCATGCCTCTCTGTCATAAAATACTACCGGAACATGTTTTTGTGATACTTTGTGCTCTATTTCCGGCGATTTTTGCTCAGCAATCGGGTTGGGCTTTAAAGGCATTTAATAATACCAGCTGCAAACCCTAACAAGTAGAAACGCGTCAATGCCTCCATTATACTCTATAACTTTCTAAATCTCATGTCAGCATCTCATTTCTTATCTCACTCTACTCCATATACCACCACCACTACCACCCGTCCCCTTTTCGCGCCGCTCGAGCGGGAGATGATGTTAACCTCGCTGTCACTCTCCCTGACCAGAGAAGCATGGGGTGCCGACCAGTGAGGATGTGTCACGTTCACTCTCACTGCTGCTCCCGGCCACAAGACCTGAGGGCTGACCGGGGAGTACAACGAGCAAGCAACACACCCCGAGTATGCCAGCTGCACTTCACACTCACCCGCTCACGCCAGGACACTGTTGTAACGAATATCGGCGATGAGAACGTTGAGACAACACATTCCTCCATGAACCACAGTGGGTCTACGCATTTACACAGCAGATAAATGGCTGCTTGCATATTTCGTGGGTTTATACACACTATGTTATAAACAAACGTTATCCAATGAACACAACAGGGGTACAGATTTGCCTCATTATGGCACATAAATTTGCATACACTACACTAAACAGACACTTTATCCGATGAAAGAAAATATTGTCAGGATAGTCATTATGTGAATTCTACTCATTGTCATACAGCAGAGCAGTTTGAGAACGAAAGAGAGAGCTGTCTCAACCAGTCATCAATGACTGACATCTATATATAGTGAGATAATACATTCTTACGCTGCCCAAAAGAAGTGCTTTGGTAAAATATTATCTGCTCAGGCTGTCTTATATTAAAGCTTAATTACACTAATTTAACTACTAAATGCACAATAAAATATACCATGACCAACAGGATAATATATAAGCACACCGACATGCATTTGATAGGTAAGTATGAAGACCCGTTAAGCAGCTGCATAGAAGGCAAGGCAGAAACCATACAATATATATATATATATACACACACACAGATGTATGACAATAGTATGACAGCTTACTGATATAAAAATATAATTAACTTTGTATTGGGACTGGCAGCCAGTAACCTGCCTTCGTCTTTTACAAACATTTCGCACTTTCATTCAAGTCTAAAATTAATCATGCTCTTATATTCTTGTTCCATAGAATTTTATAATGATGCACCCTTCATCATAATTAAATTTAGGTTTGAAATGCTGATTTAATTGTTCTCAAATGCTTTGTTTTCTGTTAAAATCAACTTCTGATGTGGTATGCATGTAAAGAGTATGTGTACAGTAAAATGTATCTAAGTTCTTGTATTAACAGAATACCCAGAAAATCCCCAGAACTGCAGTAACTGCTGTTAAATTACATTATTTTATAGATATTCCACATCACACTACATTTCAATAAAACAGAAATAGAATAGGAAAATCTTGCAACCCAGTGACTTGCTCTCAGCTCCAGTTAATTCAAGTCTTCAAAAAGCATGATGCTTTAAAATTTTCTACCAAATCACTTCTACAAAATCCATGCTACTTATATCTTACTTCTGAAAAACTTTATTTTCTATTATTTAAAATATCTTAAAAATATATTATTCAATAAAAAGTATGTTATACATTAACAGCTTTAATATAAAAACAAACATATGCCATGCAAACTGACTAAGCCAAGATGTTTAAAAATAGTTTTTTTTTATAAGTAGTAAGGATAATATTAAAATTTTCTGAATAGAAAAAATTTACATACAAATCACATACAACAAAATTGTTACTGGCATCTTCCAATATCAAAACATTCATTCAAATCCTGCTTGCATGATTGACAGTTTTCAGTAACCTATTTTTTTGTCCTTTAGGTATAAAAATTATGGCCTGAATAGACAGATATTTCTGGTGAAAAAAATTAAAAAGAGCTCTCTTACCATCATGGAAGTGAGTCAAAGCCTTGCCAATTTCAACGCCATCCAGCTTGTTGTTGTTGTCATAATCATGCATTTTGAAATAGTGGAACTCCAACTCTTCCTCTGTCATCTGTTCTTTTGGCTTAGTCTTGATGACATTTTGCAAATGGTCTAGGATATGGCTACAAACACACAAACATACATCACGGATCATAATTACATAACCGTTTGACTGTGTTATGGAGGTAAAGATAGGATGGAACCATGAGACCACTGCTCTTTTCTGACTCTTCTTTCTCTCGCTTCCCAGTTATCATATAACTTCAGGGTCTTTTGGGGTTCCTTGCAGATATATATATATATTATATATGCTTATATTTACAGCATATACAGTGACTATTACAGACAAAAAGTTACATTTCTGATTTGAACAAATATTCTACATAATAAATTTCTGGTTTTGATGACTTACTCAGCATTGTGTATTTCTGACTGAAATTTGAAGTTCTTTCCCCTTTCATGGGCATGGCCCTCTGCAACATCTGGCTGCTGCTGGAACTGCTGTTGATGTTGTGGCTGCTGTTGGAACTGCTGTTGATGTTGTGGCTGCTGTTGGAACTGCTGTTGATGTGGCTGCTGCTGTCCTCCTTGCATACCGGGAGGGGGGCCACCCCCTTGTCTTGGGGGCACTCCTGGAGGTCCATGAGATTTGACTGATACAGCCAGCAGCAGTGTCAGAGCACAAGCAGCAGTTAACATTATGTTACTTGTAAATACAAGCACCTGCACAAACACAAACATTATTACTAATTTCAGAGAACAGCTACAAAGATTTCATCTCTTCCCTTTTTCATATTATGTTTACCAGGGTATCAGGGGGTGGAGTTCTCAGACAAGGTAAAAGGCTGAAGAAATGGTATAGATTCAGTCTTAATAATTATGTTAAACTAATTAATTTTTTACTGCCACTATGGCCTCTTGGAGCTTTATTTTTCTTTTATAAATAAAACTTTCTGGGGTGACAGGTGTGTTTGTTTGTGGTGGCAGGTGATACGTATGCAAATCCACATCATTAGTCCAATCCTCACTGAATTCTAAAGGAATATTCCTTATGTTTATAAAATGTTAAACTGTATTTGGTTGCTGTTCGTTGCTCAAATGCATGTTTATTTTCTCCATTCTGCTAAATGGTCCAAATCAAAGGGAAGAAAAGTCAGTTGTGTTGTAGCTCTACTATGGAAGGCAAACTAATTGAGATGGTACTGATGAGACTAAGAAAGGGAAAGAAAGAGGGAGAGAGCAAGCAAGTCATCTGTAACTGTTATCTCCCCTTTTACTATGAGTGGGCTGCTTCTCTGCTTGCTGTCCCATACCTCCCTGACAAATGCCCCCCCAAATTGTTAGACTGTTCCACAGTCAAGAGACCCAATGGGAACCCAAAGAAATTATCTCCCCTTAACTTAATATATGTCCCCTCCTTGCCCTTCCACTGTTCAAAATGAGCTGTCAGCCTCAACAAGTTAGGAAAGAACATCCAAAGTACAGCAAGTGCAAAATTTCATGCCTTTGGCTATTTTACTACAGCCTGTCAGTTATCTGTTAAGCTTGATTTGAAGTGGTAGACCAAACGTAGGTAATAAAATCATAGCTGAAAGCATATTCTGGACAAATTTCCTGGATGATGCTGGGTGTCCTGGATAATAGGAATATTTTTATGGGAAAAAAAGCAAATTATTATTATTTTAGAGGAAATCTGGAAAATGCAAGGAGAGATTTTATCTACAAATATTTAAATCTTAGCATCTCTGACGACTAGCATACAAATTCAATGTGTAGACAAAAGTTTCATCTTATTCTTTACTGTAAAAATTTTTTCCATTAACTTTTTTGTGAGATTGTAGAATTTCTTAGTTTTTTGACATTTTCTGCTCATTTATAGTTTGACAACATTTTCTTCCTGAGGATTTGACTTATTTAGGGTGATATCTGAGTCAGATATAGCAATGTTTTCTTATAAGAAATAATAGAATAACTGTAGAGTTTAGATTAGACCCTTTACCTAAGAGGTCATAAGGGAGACATGAGAAGCAAAACAGCTTAAGTGACTCTTGATACTGTCCTGCTAGATGTAGCAGTGTTTGAATATTCCATATGGTTCTATACATGTATTTTAAACATACATATATACAGTCTGTATGCCTCTTTATTACAATGGCAATAAGTCATGAATTTAAACTGCAATCAATAGCATGTAACTGATGTATTGAGTTCACAGGTTATTGTTATATGAGGTCCTTTGACTTAACATTGACTTTGATGTAACACTTTATTATATGGAATATATGGCACCCTACAGCTATCAACCACATCATCAAAGAAAATCCACATCCAATCATTTAGTTCTCTTGATCTGGAGAGAAAAATCTTTTTTTGTTCAAGTTTTATTTAGTACTGAATCATCGGCACTTTCCGAATAACTTTAGTAGATTTTTATAAATGATGTGAGCATCCATTTTACTTGGATAAATTTAAAAAAATGGAGGATAGACTTCTATGGGAAGAATACTAAGGAAGAATACTAATGAGAAAATTCTATGATTAAAATAAAAATTAGGTTAAAAAGAGTTAAAACTAAGCAAAGGTGGACTTGTTGATCATGAAAATCAACGACGAGAGCTAATAGTATAGGCTTTGATTTCTTTATTCTTATTTTTCTGCGACTATGAACAAATTTTGTGAAAAGGGGTAATATAGTATTATAATGACACACATTACATGACATGGTCATTATGATATTAACAAAATTGACTATTACATGTTAAAAGATGTTGTACCAGTATGAGAGTGTATGCGAAGAGACGTATTACCATATGTCAGAATTAAAAATCACAAAAAATGAGTGTCCTTGGCGTTGTTACATGAAATCAAACACATAACAAAGCTTTATAACTGATCAGCCAAATTATTAAACTGTGAGGACGAAGAAAAAAGCAAGATACAACCTGTGCAAATACAGATTACGTAGTGCTGAGGTGTCCGTAGCAGACTGCACGCTGCCTTACCGGAAGACGCTCTTGCTCCGACGAAGTCAGAAAAGTAGCAGCTTCCCAAACTTCCTACATTAGAGAGCGCTTCGCATCGATGTTTTGATATCGACGACCACAGACTTAGAAGTCTGTGTGGACGACCAACACAGTGCAGGAAAAATGGAGCGTTGCTTCAATATCCTGGTTGAGTATATCTGGATAAGTCTAATCATTGATATAAAGTTAATTTAGTATCAGGCACCAGTTTGGAATTTAGGCTACTTCACATTCGATGGTCACCCTCAATCTTCAATCCTCTGTTTTGTAATTCATTGCTTTTATCCCTTTTGTTCTTTGTTTACATTCCAGAATTAGGCTTTAAAGCATTCTTCAGGCTTGAAAGTCGTGTGCTGGTGGATTCCCCCTGTCTTCCCATTTCCAGCCCCATCTCTCCAAAAGTTAGTGTGCCACAGTCTCTTACACAATCACTCCAGGCATACTGTTTGTTTTTTTTATCTTGAAAAAGGTTCCTAACAAGATACTTTCTATTTCAGAAAGATTTGTTTTCAGTAATGCGACCACACTGCACTAGTAAAAAACCAGAATGTCAAGAAGATTGCAAAGAAAGAAGACAAAGGTTTGAATCCTGGCTGAAGGAACTGTCAGAGCCTCTGTCAGAAAAAGGCAATGGTTTAATCTTGTTTGCAAGATGTTATTCAAGTGGATTACTGTAATGTAATGATTATTTAATGATTCTTGTCAAAATATTGACATTCCAATTTTTGTAATCAGATTAATATAGTGAAATGTAATTAATTGGCTTCAGTTGTTTCAGGCTTTACTGCATTATTTTAGCAGCTTTAGATTGGGTAGAATTTTTTTGCCAAAGTATTGTCGGCTGTTTCTCATGCTTAACAGTCAGACTCACTGACTCCCAAGTGCTTTTGATTTGGGGCATTAATTAGTGCTATAAATGAAGTCTTAAAACACAGTGCAGTTTTGCATTTGCTTTGATCTAAAGTAATAACAATAATGAAGATTTTTATAGCGCATATTCACACTCATAGAATGGGGAAGATACATGGACTTAATGGACAGAACACAAGGGACAGCAGAATAAACAACAGTACTGACAACAAACAGAAAACAAAGATAGAAAACAAAAAGGCATCAAGTAACAGGAACAGAGAATATAGTGATTCTGCAGAGAAAGATGGGTAGAAAAGTAGCAAGAGCGGAAGGGGGAGGGTAAGAAGGACGAGCATTGTTGTTAGGAATAATGCTCAAGGAAGAGGTGAGTTTTCAGTGCAGATTTGAAGGATTCCGTTGTAGGAAGGTGGCGTATATAGAAAGGGAGAGAGTTCCATTGTTTTGATGCACAGTAGCCCAAAATCCTGTGACCATATGTTGTTGTTCTGGTGACAGGAACAGTGAGGATATGGTCATCAGTCGAAGAGCGTAGTTGTCTGGACGGAGAGTAAGGGATGAGAAGTTCAGAGAAATAGTCAGGACAGGAGCCAGCAAAGAAATTAAAACACAGCACAGACAGTTTGTACTGAGTGCAAGAACGGATGGGTAGCCAGTGCAGAAAACGAAGTAGGGGAGTGACATGGTCCCGTTTCCTTGCTCTAAGCACCAGATGTGCAGTGGAGTTCTGTACTTTCTGGAGTCTCTGAATGAGGTATGAGGGGCAGCCTGCCAGCATATCAAGCCGAGAAAGATGATTGATGATGATAATGTAGTTTTATAATGTGCCAGTTTCCGCATCGCAGAGTTACCCTCAATGCGCAGTGATCCCAACAGCCACCAGACTTCAAGTCAAATGATCAAGTTTAAACAACAAAATGCAAATGATGAGATAAAAAACTAGTCCATTTGAAACAAGTGAGTCTTCAGTTTTTTCTTAAAAGTTGCAAGACTCTCAGACTCCTTGGTTGAGAGGGGAAGCGAGTTCCACAGAAGCGGGGCTACACTTGAGAAGGATGTGAAACCCATTGTCCTTTTGTTTGTGTTCCCTGTCTGAACATTTGGTCGTCTTAGTCTGGATTGGGCTGCTGAACGAAGGTTCCGCTGAGGTTGATGACGGTCAATGAGATCTTGTAGATATGCAGGTGCAAGGTCATGAAGGCAGCCATATGTCAGGGTTAACAATTTGTGGTCGATCCTTTTCTCCACAGGAAACCAGTGTAAATCATATAATACAGGAGTACTATGGTCAGTCTTTTTCTTTCGTGCAACTATTCTAGCAGCCATATTTTGCACTCAACAACTCACTCTTTGAAATTCCCCAGAGGCAGCTGTTTGCATAATCTAATCTTAAATGAATGAGGGACACAGCAACTGCATTTGCAGTCTTCTTATTGAGAATGGGTCGGAGTCGTCCAAGTGTGCCGATGTGAAAATAACATGCCTTGACCACAGAACTGACATGATCAGACATAGTCAGAAGATTGTCGACATAAAGTCCAAGGTTCCATACGGAGCTGGAGAGGGGGATTCTAGCTTGACCCACTTGTATGGAGTCTAGAGAGACTTTGCTAAGGCTAAACTTGGAACCACAATGCATCGCATCTGTCTTCTCATCATTAAGCTTGAGTTTGTTCCTTAGCATCCATGACTTAACCTTAAACAACACTCTTCTACCGCACAGACTGCCTCACGCACCGACTCACTCTCTGTACTGAACGAATGATTGAGTTCAGTATCATCTGCAAACATCTTGCGGTTCACATTATGCTTCTCAATGAGGGGATCAAGCAGAAATGTGTAAATAGAAAATAAAGCCGCGCCCAAAACAGAGCCCTGTGGGACACCGCACTGCAATGGAACTGTCACTGAAGAAGCTTGATTGACCATCACCCTTTGTGTACGGTCACTGAGGTAGGAATGAAACCACTGCAAGGCGGAACCACCAATGCCCACCTCCATCAGAAGACGAGTTAGTAGAGTGGTGTGATCAATGACATCAAAGGCCGCACTCAGATCAAGGAGGACCACAAGAGTCACGTTCCCTGCATCCGCACTGCACAGAAGATTGTTCATAAGACGCAGAAGGGCTGTCTCACAACTGTGCTTGGGTCTGTATGCCGACTGGAATTTATCCAACAAGCTGTAGCAGTCCAGGTGGGATGTCAACTGCTGAGCAACTACACGCTCCACAAGTTTCGAAACAAAAGGCAAATTTGACACGTCTATAGGTTTTACACGAGCTAGGGTCCAGGTTGTGCTTCTTTAAGACAGGCTTAATCACAGCCGTTTTAAATTGTCTGGGTACAGAGGCAGAGGAAAGGCTAGCAAACGCACAGACAAGAGTGTTGGTAGAGTGTGTAGAGAGAAAGTGACGGATGGCACTGATCTTACGGAACTCATAATAGGCAGACTGACAGACAGCTGTAACATGTTTATCATAATAGACAGACTGACAGACAGCTGTTACATGTTTATCATAATAGACAGACTGACAGACAGCTGTAACATGTTTATCATAATAGGCAGACTGACAGACAGCTGTAACATGTTTATCATAATAGGCAGACTGACAGACAGCTGTAACATGTTTATCATAATAGGCAGACTGACAGACAGCTGTTACATGTTTATCATAATAGACAGACAGACAGCTGTTACATGTTTATCATAATAGACAGACTGACAGACAGCTGTAACGTTTATCATAATAGACAGACTGACAGACAGCTGTAACATGTTTATCATAATAGGCAGACTGACAGACAGCTGTAACATGTTTATCATAATAGACAGACTGACAGACAGCTGTAACATGTTTATCATAATAAACAGACTGACAGACAGCTGTAACATGTTTATCATAATAGACAGACTGACAGACAGCTGTAACATATTTATCATAATAGACAGACTGACAGACAGCTGTAACATGTTTATCATAATAGGCAGACTGACAGACAGCTGTAACATGTTTATCATAATAGACAGACTGACAGACAGCTGTAACATGTTTATCATAATAGGCAGACTGACAGACAGCTGTAACATGTTTATCATAATAGGCAGACTGACAGACAGCTGTAACATGTTTATCGAGTGTCATGTCAGCAGTGACAATCAATCCCAGATTCCTAACGGATGACGTGAAGGTGATGTTGCTGTCGCCCAACTTGATGTGATTGGGCAGACTGACGAGCGAAGGTTGATGTCTTCTTCTATAGCACAAGAGGGCATCTGTTTTATCATCATTTAGTTTAAGCTTGTTTTTTACCATCCAGCCCTTGACATCGCTGATACAAGCTTCTAGAGAGCTAATAGCAGAGTGAGGCTCAGCCGGTGGAGTGGAACAGTAAAGCTGCGTGTCATCAGCATAGGATTGATGAGAAACCTGGTGAGACCGGATGCATGATGAAAGTGGTTTAGTGTACAGGATGAACAGAACTGGGCCAAGTACTGAGTCTTGGGGAACACCACAGAAAAGTGAAGCAGGGCGAGATGTCTGACCATCAACTACCACAGTCTGGGTCCTATCAGTGAGATAGGAGTTGAACCATGAGAGGGCAGGTCCAGAAATTCCGTAGAGGGTGTGGAGTCTATGAAGGAGCAGAGAGTGGTCCATAGTGTCTAAAGTAAAACTGTTTTACAATGAAGGACATATACGAATGCTGTTAAATGAAAAATAATTGGCATTCACTGAAGATCATTTCAACCTTAAATGGTGTCAGGGAATTGCAGGTGTTGAACATTTTTTAGCAACTGATATATTTAAGCAAAGGCTTTTGCTTTTGTGGGTCTTTTTCTATTTTCATAACTGAAAAATTAAATCTGTTTAAATATTGATACTTGTTTGTCACTTTTATTGAGATTTTCAGGATCCCCATGGATAGAAATGCCAACGGAAAGCCCTGTGCATCTTGTACCATGCCTTGTCCGCCTGTTACGGGAATGTTTGCTGACTCATAGTTGGAGCAAAGTCTTGCAGATTTTAGATAGTCTTTCTTACATTCCAAGGGGTGTGGACTGGATTTTTTGGAAGGTAAAAGTGCATATATATATATATATATGTATTGCAAGTGCTTGTATTTATAAAATATCAAATGAAAGAAAATATTACATCACCCTTTTAATGAAATGCACATGTACCGTGATTAAGTTTACAAAATAGGATGACTAAAAAAACTTACTGAATATTGCAGTAAATGTTATCATAAACACACAGGATATAAGGTTGCTGTTAATAAATTTATTAAAATTATGCTTATTTATGTAGAAAATACTCTGCATATTAATGTTAGGAGGTTTCAGCAATGAATATTATTAGTCTGTAAGCAATTTTGTTTCACAGCACAGGAAACTAAAGTGATCAAATTACTTCTGCAGCTGATCTTTTTTTGACTGCTGCCTATTATTATTGTTACAGGCAAGTCTTGCTACAATGTACACTGAACCAGATACCAATAGTGAGTTAATTGAACAGTTTTTCAGGTATGTGAAACAGTAATTTGCTGGTACTCAAGTTAGTTTCAAAAATAGACTATGAAAAGAGATTACATATTTTGTCCATATTAATTTTTGCAGTTTGATTGCACGAGATTTAAAAGCTATTAACAAAGCAAAAACCATAATTAGTATGTTGTGCTCAGAAATGCATATATAATTGAGGGTTTTGCATCTGGTTACCATGATTCTAAGTATCATATACGAAGCTATGATGTTGGACACTTTGCATTGTGAATCAGAAGGGTGTATTATCGTGAAAGAAAAAGTAACGTGCTCATTTTACTGAGTGAATCGGAAAGGTGTAATATTATGAAGGAAAATATAATGTTTTCATTGTAGTGAGTGAATCAGAAGGGCGTAATATTGTGAAGGAAAATGTAATGTACTTGTTTTATTCAGTACATCAGGAGAATGTGAGGTGGTGAATGACAAATCATCATGGCGTTTTATTCACTAAATCATTGGCAGGCAGCTGTACCTTCTGACAGAAGTGGACATGTTAGAGACTGTCTTAGAATATATACAGTTCCTCATTACCCATGGCTTGACTGACGAGGCAGGAGATATCATCAAATATGTAAGTGAAAATGGATGGTTAAATGTATTCTGGGTCCTATTGGACGCTAAAGCTACAGCGATCTTTTTGTGCTCACCTGCATAAGAGTGTGGCCTACTTTAAAAATTGTAGTTTATTTATTCAGACTAATTTATTGAAGGCAAAGAACATCATCATTGGTGACATCCCAGCAGAATGTCCCAAAGAACAAACACACAGTTTGAAGCCTTGCTTCTCACATGCTTTGGTATTTCAATTTGCTGCTTTACAAAGATAACCATGACATTCACATCAGTGAACTCTTTATTGTTGCTAATTTTTTTTTTTTAAACTTTCGGCTACAATATCTTATGAGTCTTAATGGTGTCAGATTAATATTTCTGTTCTATTACTGACATTCAATAACACTGCTGTGTATATGGATTGTGAAATGTTAAGGCAGACAAATAGCATGACAGAAGTGAACAGAAAGTGAGAGTTAAGTACATTTTGTAAAATGTATTGTGGAATTCTCTCTGCTACAGGCTACAAGTACTCAAAATGTGGGAATGGTTCTTTTCAGGAGAGCAGCAAGAACAAAGACAGAAGACCCAGGCAACAAACTGATTTAACTACACATCAGAATGATCTTCTAACCGCCTATCATGGCCTACTTTACTATATAGAGTGGCGTGGTGCTGTTAACAACAAAGCAGACAATTTTAATTCTTCCCAGCTGTCTCAGTCCTGTTATGGTGGGCTAAAATTCCATAAATCTCGATAGTAGAGAAAGTTAATGTATTAAAGTAATGCATAAAAAACCAGTTTGCTTTACTTGCAATATTACATTTTTTCAGTTGTAATAGGTAAACCTAAACAATCTTCCTATTTTCAGTTATTTTAAAAATTTGGTAAGAGTATTTAATAATAATAACATTATCAGTGTATAAGCTGATATTAGACTTCGGACTTAGTGTAAAAGATAGCATAGTACAGAATATTAGTTCACTTAAAATACATGCAGGCAGAAAAAAACCCAGGCACTGAAAGAAATGCAGTAGAATTTCTTCACTCAAGAAAGTGAAAAAGTCAGAAACTGATTTTTTTGAACCTTCACTTGAAGAAAAATATGCCCAGACAAAGGGTCCTAAATGGATAATGACAGCCAGTCCTTAGCGGGAAGGCTGAATTTACAAAATGTTTGTAGAAAAAAAAGTC
Organism: Marisa cornuarietis; assembly: GCA_004794655.1. Taxonomy (NCBI): domain Eukaryota; kingdom Metazoa; phylum Mollusca; class Gastropoda; order Architaenioglossa; family Ampullariidae; genus Marisa; species Marisa cornuarietis. Next base: position 105,798 of record SMMW01000046.1, read on the forward strand.
CTTTGATGATTTTGAGATTATGATAGTAAGAAAATGCTACTTCACATTTACATACAAAAAAATCTGTACAGCAATAGATAAATGTTTACATGGGGTCTGGTTATCCACTTTTCTCTTTTCATGTATATTAAGAGAAAAAAGTAGTGAAATATTAGATTGGGTTAGTTTTGTATTTATTTGACTTTCTGTTATATAATTATCTATGATTTAAAATTAATTTTTATTCATTTTCTGTTCCTAGATATGATGCAACACCAGGGAGAGCCAACCAGTGCAACTGCACAGCTGGCAAGAAACCATGCTCTAGTTTCTTTCGAAACTTTATCTAAAAAGAAAGGAGTGTGGGACATATTTTTGTCTAAGGCTGTGGAGGTATAAATATTGTTAGAGACGGTCCATAAAGGTTGTACAAGCTTATACAAGCCAGCATCAAAAGGTTTAGCATACTATCTATAGTAAAATGGTGATCCCAGAGAAAAATTCTGCTCATGACACTATATTGAGAGTGTTGGTATATTTTACTTGATCTGTTTATTTCATTTATTTACAAACATTTATTCTTTTTGATTCATCTTTATTAATTTTTTTATAAAGATTTTAATTAAAAATTTTAATTTTAATTAAAATCCTTGTACTGATAATTTTATAAATTAACAGATGATAATGTGCTTATTGTCTCATAATGCTTTTTTTAACCATAGTTTAATGTGTAATAAAAAAAATCTGGCTTATTGATTTAGATTTAAACAGATTAGTCTTCATGAATATTTTAAATTATTATAATGCTGTGTAAAATGCTTTTTTCAGATTTATGAGTATTACCAGGACTTCGAGGGCGCAAAATGTCTGTTGGAAAACTACCGCCAGAACAATCCAAACAACCCTAACTCTAATCGCTTTTTGTTTGAGTTACTGCAAAGGAATGCTTCTTCTTTTGAAGGCAGTGTGACAGAAGAGAAGCTAAGCTGCTTACAGGTACAACTGACATTTTTTAATATTGGAGAGATGATGTCATCAGTAATAATGGAGTTCTATGCTGAACAAATCATGTCAAAAGGCATATACGATCATTGCAATTGTTGTTTTTATTCTGTGCTTAACCGGATAAAATCACCAAATGTTGGGATAAAATAAGGATAAGAGGCTTGCTTAAAGCATTTAAAGAATATGATGTGCAGATGTTAATGTGTTTGTGTTTGAACTACAGAGTATTGCCAACCTGGATCCTGCTAACCCACTTGTGCTGCAACTCTGTGATGAGTTACAAGGTAGAGAAGCAAAGTCTTGCCATTTAACCTGGGCAACGGCTGGGCTGGTTTGCATGCAAGTTCTTAAAAAAGAGTCCCATATCTAAAGTACAAGCTTAGATGTCGCTAAGTTTGTTCTGAATATTCATCTTGCCATTTAAGACTCATTTTCACATGTAATTATTGGACTTGACACCAGAAATTTTGGGTTTCATGTCAAGTTGACTTAAAACTTCACATGCAAACCAGCCCAGGAAATTAGGAGCCAGAATCTTGAAAAAGAAATACTAAGTAAAATTAAACTCCCCCTGCCAAAAAAACAACAAAACAATCCAGAACAGAATTGTTTAGAAATAAAGAAAATGAATGCTGCCATGTACTTTCCTTAGTTGAATCTTAATAAGTCAAATTTAGTGGACAATTAAGTTTATTTTTATTATTTTTCCCTACCAAAATTGCAGACCCATCCCTGGTTAAAATGCTGGGGGGGGGGGGAATTATTTGGGATTTTATTGTCCATTTTTTTTTAAATTTACATTTTGTGATCTTGATCATCATTAATACCAAGAAACTAATTGTTAATGCTTTATCTTCATACATGTTAAACTGACCTTTGATAACAAGTAAGAACAAATATGTCTGATTTATTACAATGATTTATGCAATGAGACCACATTTCTAAACTCTCAGTGCTCAGTCATTTAAATTTATTTTCTTGGCACATTTTTATAATTTAGACCCTTGTTATGTTTTCAACTAGCAGTAACCGTGCCTGCGTTAAACCTCATTGACTATGGTACTTTCACTGTGCATAGCTTGAGCTCTCTTATGTGATTTTAAGCCCTTTTGTCCATGATGGGAGACACTGTGTGTGTGTATATATACATTTTTGAATGTTTTGTACATTCTGAGAACATTTTAGTAATAATTGAAGGCTTTGAGATGGAAGAAATGTTTAGTGAAGCAAACATTTCATTAAGCATGTTCACATTTAGATTCATTTGTCTTTATATTTTGGAATTCAGAATACAAAATTTTTTAATTTGCTCTTAAGGGAAGTCTGGTACCACAACTGCTTTAACATCTTTGTGCAATACTTTAAGGACTGGCTGTTCTGGGTTCAGATCTTGTTTCACGCATGCTGTTCTTTTTCTTGTGGCACTTGTTATACAGGGCTGACTGCTTTGCCATGATATAGCCTTTGTTGCTGGCTTGGTGTAAAACATCAACTCCCCCTCTTTCATCCCCTTTAAAAGTGTAAATAAATAAAGTGTCAATTGATGTGCTATTGAAAGAGTCCAAGAAGGAGAACAGCCAACCCTAAAGTTTTCGATTTAGTCAGAAATGGAAATTCCTAAATACATAGAAATTGAAATTTCTAACTATATGGTTGCAGTGGCACAAAATAAATATCAGAATCTTGCATCAATGTGAAAAGACAGTTTTTGGAATTATGCATTTTTGTAAACAATTTGTCTCATTAACCCTTATTAGAGTGACAATACCATGTGAGTGATTTTCTCTTCTCTTCTTCAGAATCAAAAGATGTTCGTGTAGTTGACTACCTCTTTGATCTGTTGGACTATGAGATCTGGCGAAAGAAGCTAGAAGGCTGGGAGCTGCTGGCTCAGTCTTTGCACATCTTCTCCATGTGTGTAGCTGACATTTTGAGCATCACTGAAAGCAGATAATGAGCTGAAAGCAATGTTGTCAGAAGTTTTAGGTTGTCTGGTAACATTTTACCCTGAAAACAAAACTTTTCAAAATCTTGTAAAATTTGTGTATGTGTTTACTTGGGTGTTTTTGTGTAATTCCCTGTTGGAGATCTAATAAAAAAAACTTATGTAATAAACGTACAGATATTTCAGGATGTAGATGCATATAGATGTCTGTGCATGCTTGCATTTACAGGTATGTTTTGTGCTTTTTACCTGCAGCTACGTAGATAAGTTTATTCATAAGCACTCCAGTACTTATGAAGGCATAACATATGTTGGTGGTGGTTTGCAGGGAAGACTGCCAGAAACAGAAAGCTGTGAAGACACATCTTTCAAGGTGCTGGTCAACAAGGAAAGATTGGTGGCCCTCCTACCATTTTACTTTTAATACTACTTCATCTGCCACACAATCTGATCTACTGGCTTCCAAAATTTTAATTGCCTCAGTTTTATTAGGAGAAGGTATTTTACACAATTTTGGGAACTGACTTTTTTCCAGTGTAGACACATTAAATGCACATTACAGATTTCTCAAAATCACTTGCTAGAAGAAGTAGTAGTGTGATATGTCTGAAAACTGCAAATGTTAATGTACAGCTGGCAGAGCCAGCGTTAGGGTAGGGCAAGCAGGGCGATCGCGCCTGAAGGGGCCCCGCGAAAGGAGATTCTGTTATACAGTATATAGCCTAAACTTATGACTAAAGGCCCCGCATATGACATTTGCGTGGAGCCCCGCTTATTCCTAACGCTGGCTCTGACAGCTGGCCTAGGTCAGTGGGTCACCCTTTAGGAAGTGTCGAATATACTGACTATCCACATACTCTTTTAATAAGTGCTAGGAACACTATGCCTGTGATTTCTAAAAATCTTCCCTTAGAAAGTAAACTCTTACAGATTCATGACCATGCATTTGTATGTCTGTCAATGGTTACATGCAGAAAAGACTTCTGGAGTTTCTTTATTTTTTACTCTCTTGTAACAAATATAGGTATGCCACAAGAGAAATTTAAACAATTGATGAAGTTTACCAGAAACAATATTTCAGGTCAGTAATTGTGAAGATGTTTGTTCTGAGTTTTGTTTTCTTTTTGCTGACAGACAGTGAATTTTGCGAAAAAGCCAGACGCCAGTTGGACAAGTCTACTCGTCGGGATGTGGAGATGAAACTACTCCAGATAAACAACAGTGACTTTGTCTTGAGAAAAAGAAATGCCAGCAGTTCTGATAGAGACCCTAGCAGTTCAGGCAGAGACCTCAACAGCCCAGACAGAAGTCTTGACAGTTCACCTCGAAAACGACTGAGATTGTCCTCAGTATCAAGTCTGCAAATATCCCAGGATTTGGTGTAACATTTCTGTAGTATGCGTTCTCATGTTTTGCTGTGATAACTTGACTGATCATATAGAGACAATGGTGAAGAAAGTCTGACTGGATGTATTTTTATCAAATACAGATGAAAGTATTAAAACGACATATCTCATTTTTCATGACCTCATTTTTAAAGGCATTTTTGGAGTAGGCTGACATATTGTGACTTTTTCTTTAAGGACCTCATTTTTAAAAGGATTTCTGGGGCTAGCTGACATTTTGTCAATGCTAGCCATAGTGTTTGTTTTTCCTCGCTAGTAAAGGAGTTAGGGAGGGGAATAGTTTTTACCGGCGAGCCAGCAAAGTAATGTTTTATCACAGTAAAGCAGGCGGTCCTGTAAACAGGTGCCACCTGCAGAGAAAAACAGTGCCAGAGGCAAGATGCGAACACTCAATCCTTGCTTCATTAGTAACAAACACTTGTGCATTGTGTCACAATTTGCGTGGTCAAGCATGTGAAACCATCTCTTCCACATATGCGCCCAGAGCATTTGTGTATGTCAGTCTCAACAGAGTAGGCTAAACTGCCAGTGCTTGTCATAAATTCTGCCAATTGAAGCAAACACCAAGAAAAATCATAAGATTGAGACAAGTCGGAAATCACTGTCACACTAGCATTAACTCTCTAAGATTCACATCTTTTTGCCCCTAAAATCATCCCCTGTGCTAATTAGAGGACAACATTAATGTAAAGTAGGCAGCTTCAGTTGCTATGAAAGACGTATTTCCAAAATCTGAGCGAAAAACATGGTTCTGTTCGCGAGATAGCTTTCTCATGTGCGGTTTGGAAAGACGGCAAGACTTCATCCCCTAAGACTTCGTGGAGATGTTGCTTTACCTTTGGGACGGTATATATGAAGCGGTGGCAAAGATCTTTGCCATTAAAACCTTCTGAAGGGACAGTGACTTGCAGCACTCAGAAAGCCTCAAATTCATGTCAAGTTTTCAACAAAAAAAAAACAAAAAAACTAGGGCAAGCGTCTTGTCTTTGAAGATGCGAAGCGGTTTGCAGATCCCGCATTGTCTTGTGTTATTGTTCCCTAGGGCATCTTTGTCACTGCTTTTTAACTACAATAACAGGGGTAAAGCTACACCTGACAGGTCAGGACGCCGCTTTTCAACCACGGAAACAAAACGCTTGTTGCCCTAGGGTTTCGGCGTATCCACGCTTCATAACTGCGGGTTATTCTGTCTTGGCTACAGTATACTTCTTATATTCGATAGACAAACATCTGTACCTTCACACGTTAATGAACGTGAAATAATAAAATATGACAAAGTCAGTTTTGTCAGTCTGAAGGGGGAAGCGATGAATTAGAGTAATAAACCATTTACAACGCAAGTGATAAAAGTAAACATTTACAACCGCACCGAAAATTATCACTATATATATATATGTAATGTAAATGTGTCCTGCAGTGTTAAAATAACCTTTGAATTGGCGACAATGTAACTTTATTCATCAGTAGGGCATCTGAGTCTCACTCTGCTACTAGCACCAAAGAAACCTGTATCAGCGATGTCAAGAACTGGATGGTAACAAAGAAAGTTAAACTCAAACGATAATAAAACGGAAGCCCTCCTTTGCTCGAGAAGAAGAAATCAACCTTCGCTTGTTTGTCCGACAAATCGCATCAAGGCGGATGAAACCAGGAATGTGGGATTCATTGTGACTGCAGACATGACACGTGATCAACAAGTTACAGCTGTCTGTTAGTTTGCCTGTTATGAGTTAAGATCAGTGCTGTCCGTCGCATTATCTCTACGCCCACTACCAACACTCTTGTCTGTAGGTTCGTTCTTTCTCGGCTTGATTACTGTAACTCCCTGCTTGCCAGCTGCCCCTCATCCCTCATTTACAAACTCCAGAAAGTACAGAACGCCTGGTGCTTCGAGCTAGGAAACGGGACCATGTCACTCCTTCGTTTTCTACACTGGCTACCCATCCGTTCTCGCATCCAGTACAAACTGTCTGTGCTGTGTTTTAATTTCTGTGCAGGCTCCTGTCCTGACTATTTCTCTAAACGTCTCTTCCCTAATTTCTCAGCCTGACAACTCCTCTCTTTGTCTGACAGCCGTCTCCTTACTATTCCTGTGACCAGAACAACAACATATGGTCACATGATTTTTAGTTACTGTACTGTCTGTGCAGCGAAACAATGGACCTCTCTCCCTTTCCATATCCGCCACCTTCCCACTATTGAATCCCTTTAACCTGCGCTGAAAACGCACATCTTCCTTAAGCATTACTCCTAACAACAGTCCACATGTCTATCAGCCCTCCTCAAAACATGAAAGACAGGCTAAACCCACTCGTAGACTGGAGGTAGCAGCCGAGGTAAGAACTAAGGAGTTGACACGAGGCCGACATAAGATGGCCGCTCATTGGAGGCAGCTTTGTTTTTAGTTGATGATGATGATGATGATGATGATGATGATGATGATGATGATGATGATGATGATTTATATTGCGCAGGTATCCATTCAAAAGAATGCTCATTGCGCAGCAAAAACAGAAGAGAAGAAAAAAAATAAAAGAACAGGCAAGTAAAAAATAATAAAGTGTCGCCTGATATGTTGTTCTATCTCCCTGGACTTTGTTTTGACATTTATTTTGTCATGCCGGACTCTGAACGTTTGAATGTAATGATTCCTTCCAGCTCGGTGACTCCTTTCTTCTGAGGGAGAGACATTTAGTATCGACGATTCTGTGCAGGCTTCCATTTCACGTTTGTTGATCTGTGGATTTCTTTGTGTGACATACTTCTGCATCATTTATTCCACTCAAATTGTAGTGAAACTATGTGCTATTCTGATTAGAGAGTGTGTTTTCCATGGGTGTAATGACTGTATAGCAGATGTAGGTGTGGGGACTACGTTGTTATTTACTTTATCAAAACATTTTTTTGTCGGCTCCAAGTAAACAGTCCGCTCAGTGCATACGTAATTGTGCAGTGTCGTCACGTGATGACATCACCGCATGATGGAGTAGAGACTAAACTACGTCATGCTGACCTCTTGATCTGTGGACATTCAACGAGGTTCTAGGCATCCCCTGTCCTTTCCCCCCCCCCCAAGACTAAATATCGTAATTCTCTCCTTAACTGTTTAAAACATCTAGGTTTTCTGCCAGCTAGTGGATCGGCATCTTGTTTACATAAATAACAGTGACAAATTCAGTTTTACCCTCAAAGTGTGTTTTGTAAAGTATTGCCGACGTTTTGCTGCTCACTGTGATATCATTTTTATATTTGGTGTTTCCCTTGGATACTGCACTGGTGCATTTTACTTTTTTGATCTCATCACCGGGGCAATGGCACAAGCGGCTGACCAGGTCACAAGAATTGTCCTACAACAAATGCTGGTCAAGCAAGAAAATAACATTAAAGGCATTGTGAAAGAAGAGCTCTCCTCCATCACAAAATGCCTGGAGGTAATTTGTACGGAAATATCTGAGCTAAGAGAGAGACAGAATGGATTGGAAGACCGGATGTGTTGTAGTGAGGTCACATTATTAGCGTGTGTGCACAACACCTTTGATACCAAAGTAGACAAACTAGAGGGCTTCTCCCGAGAGGACAATCTCCGATTTGTCGGTGTGGCGAAATGTGGACAAGACTCATACGAAGCCTGTGCAAGCTTGATCCTGAGGGTTTTACACGATACTGTGCCAAATAAAGTGTGGCACCCCGCGGACATCGTGCGTGCCCATAGATTGGGTAAGCGGCGATTCCACACAGACGGAAATCGAAACGACAACACTTCAGGCTACAAACCTCGCCCTATGCTCGTGAGATTCTCAAGGTGGGCTGATAAAATGGACATCTTAACTAGCGGACGAGACAAACTCAGAGCAAAAGGTATCAGAGTAGCTGAAGATCTCACCGATCGCCAGTACTATATTTTGAAAGAGTACAGGGAAAAGGGGCTGAAAGCTTATTTTAAAAGTAGTCAGCTAGTCATCACAGGGCCCTCGCAAAAACAAAACCAAACAAAACCGGGAGGACTACTCCCGCTTATAGCTCCTCCAAACACATTGGAAAAGAAGACCACATGCCACTTAAATGGCGACAGGAACGAAGACATCAAGAACAGCAGCAACATGGCGCATGGTCAGGAGAGACTTGGAAACCAGTGCCCGAACAACTAAAGTCCAGAACGTTCGCTTCAGACTTGCGTGTGTCTTCAAATGAGGACCTGTTTTGACAGAACCGCTTCAGTCCCCTTTGTCGTGTCTTGTGAGACAGAACAGGAGTCTGTGGAAAGCTGAGCAACGACAACGGAGGTGGTGTGCGTGGAGTACGTGGTGGGAGGAAAGTGCGAGCATGTAGACTTGCTAATTCCCGCTCAGACTTAGTGCAGGTGTTAGCACCAAGCTCTGGCACCAGTGAGCCTCCAGGACTTACACACTCTGTGGAAAGTTTGTTTTTGGGGCTACGGCCCTGTTCCTGTAATTCTTCATGCTCCATTGTATGTGACTTTGATGGTCCCTTCACCCCCGTGTTTGTGGATGAAATCAAACTTGTGTCTATTGACATCTCATTATGTACTTGCAACACCAGTGTTACTGCTGTGTCTCCATCCTCTTCCTCTGCTCCGGCATTCCCTTTCCAGTTCACAGACTTGTGAACACAGACTTCACTGTCCGTCTAGTATGAATGAGGATGGGTCAAGTGTTGACCTCCCTCCAACAGAAACGCTAGATATTACAAGTCCGTCTGAGAGTCCGATAGTTCAGACTCAACTGTTATGTGGCCTTCTCAATGGCCAGTCGGTCGTCAGGAAGGTTGTGGACATTCATGATGTGATTATTGGCAAGTCGCTGGATTTGCTGTTGCTCACTGAGACGTGGCTTAAAGAGGCTGGAGATGAACTTGGTATCAGGCGAATTACTCCCGTGGGATACTCATTCATACATAATCCCAGGTCTGCTGATAGATGTGGTGGCGGTATTGCCGCTGTATACAAGAAATCCGTGCTTCTGAGGCCTTTGGTGTCAGAGACGTTTAAGACATTTGAGTCGCTCAGTTTCATCCTCACTCGTGGTTCACTGACGTTTCGTGTCTTGCTTTTGTATCACCCTCCTTACTCCAGAAACAACAAAGTGACTAATTCAGAATTCTGTGAAGAGTTCATTGCCTTGGTCTCCAACAAATACTGGTTCATTCTTGGAGATGTGAATATCCACTTTGATGTTCCATCTGACCCTGACACTAAGAGACTTTGTCAGCTGTTGGACTCCATTGATCTTGTTCAACATGTCAACTCCCCTACCCACTGTAAGGGCCACACCTTGGACTGGGTTATTGCGAGACCCGGGCATCACACTGTTAGGTCTGTAGTTGTGGAAGACATGCAGCTTTCTGATCATTTTCTTGTGTTGTTTGCTACCAGCATGTCAAGGCCTGGCTCACCGAGAAAGACTGTGTGCACTAGAACTGTGCGTGGCATGGACTCTGCATTTTGTTGTCCTTTGCTTAAATGTAAATGAACTTCATCATTTGACCTGCAGTCTGGTGGCTGTTGGGATCACTGCGCATTGAGCGTATCTCTGAGATGCGGAAACTGGCGCATTATAAAACGACATCATCATCATCATCATCATCATCATCATCATCATCATCATCATCATCATCATCATCATCATCATCATCATCATCATCATCATCATCATCATCTCAGCCCTGCTCATCCTCCTGCTACGTCCTTAGGCGCTGTTTGACGTCAGTTAATGACGCCACTTTCTATCTCCACGTCACCTGCTGACGTCAGGCGGATGGGAAAGACAGACATGGCGGTCTGCGCAAGCGATTGCTGAGAAAAACGACTGGAAAAAGAAAAGTAAACACAACTGTTGGACAGGACTTAATGTGTGGGTGCGAAACACAACGATAATAATCTGGGCAGTCGACCGCAGTCTTCTGTAAACCCTCTTCTGCCCCGAGACTATCTGCCAACATGTCGGAGAGAAAAGGCAAAGACAAGGGGTTGTCCGAGTTCGAGAAGCTGGAGAAGGAATTCGAGCAGGTTCTCAATGAGCTTATCGGCGATGAAAATCTACAGAAATTCCGCGGCGAATATGAGAAGCTGCACGCGGCGCTGGTGCTTTCTCACGACAGTGAACGCAAGCTGATGGAGAAGGTGCGGCAGCTCAACGCGGAGATCCAAGTCAATGCCAACAAAGTGGCCGCTGCTTTGCAAATGTCGCAGGAAGATCAAAGCACCATCGCCATTCTTAAAAAAGAAGTGGATAAAGCCTGGAAGATGGTAAGAGAAATAGTGTGCAAGACAATGTTAACTGTCCTATCAGGAGACTAGCAAATTGCATAATGATCACGATGGTGATGGTGATGGTGACCCTGTGTCATATCAATTTACAATGCAAAATACTGATTAACAAAAAGTACTTTAGATTAAATTATTAATAATTTAGAAGCATTTTACCTGACCGCTAGGGGGGTAGAATCCAGTTAGTGTCCACTGGTTCTTGATGACGTCTGCTGTTACCGACGTTCTGGTCATGATTTACAGGTAGAGATCGGGCGAGAGAAAGAACTCATTGCACGTGACACCATTCAGTCGTTAAAGCAGGAGATTGACAAGTTAACCATTCTGGTGGAGAAGGGTGCAGGATTACCTCAAGATGCTAAGCAACTAGGTATTGCACTATGATGCTAGTGTATTCCTCTTGGTTATACAGGCACCGTTGTCGGATGTCTCTCATTGTTTAGAGATACATTTGGGTACACTGGCTGTTTGCCCAATTCTTCAGTTTTGTTTTATTCCTGCAAAGTAATTATATATCTACTGAAACAAACTCATCATTTTAAAATCTGGGGCATACTATGAGATGATGTATGTATTGTAGTCAAAGATATGATGATGATGAAGTGTCGAACATTTGTAGCAACCGTGTGAAGTCAGCTTTAAACTTGTTTTAACGATTCGCAACAAACCAGACTTTTACGCGTTGAAGACAAATGCTGCCTGATATACAACTTACTGTTATCTAGGAACTCAGTTATCTTTGTGTCGTATCATACGTAGCAAATAGGGAAAAAACTACTCTTCCAGGCAAATCTTTCGACGAGTTAAAGTAAATCTTTGTTAGATTTCTTACTGCTTTTTATATACTTTCTTACGTCCATCTTTCTGTAGCATTGCTTCCTTTCTTTATTTCTTTATCTTTTTTCCTTCTTGGATGTTTTACTTTTTATTTTCCTTTTTTGTTTTTGACTCATTGGGGTTTTTGTTTTCATCAGTTTCTCATTATTTCTTTTCAATCTTTATTCTTTTTTCCCCCTTCTTTCTCTCTCGTTCATTTTTTTTAAAATTTATTGTTTCACAACCGACCGTAAAAGCGCCCACTTACCCGCCTTTGTTGTGACGTACTAGAAGCTCGAGAGGAAGTTGATGAGCCAGCTGGCAAGAGCGAGGAGGAGACGGAGACGGAGGAGGAGCGGGCTAGGCAGGAGGCTGAGCGGAAGGCGGAAGATGAGTACCAACAGTCGCTGCTGTACCAGACGGAACTTGAGCTACGCAGCAAGGGCGCGGAGCTGCAGAGAGAGCGAACACGATACAAGAAGCTGGAGGTCTGACGATGACGGAAGTCACGTAGTCTCACGACGATGACGGAGGTCACGTACTGGAAGACTGTCTTTGTAATGAAGTCGGACAATGGAAGTCACGTATAGTGTGAAAGTGGAAATCAGACGAGGTGTACCCTGCCGCGGAGGGGTGGGTGGGTGGGGGGAAGTTCCATTGTCAGACGATAGATAGAAAGCAGTCTGTCGAGGAAACTCCCGTTCTCCAATTGTAGTCACGTGGTCTGATGCTGTATCAGTGCGGAGTCTACATCTTGCTTTTTTGTAGTCTTGCTCTACTAGTCTGATCTTGCTTTTGTTATATCAGTGTAGAGTCTAGCTTTTATGACATCAGTATGGACTCTTGCTGTACTAATAATAATAATAGTGAAGATTTTTACTAGAGTGGAGTCTTGCTCTTGTTATATCAGTGTAGAGTCTAGCTTTTATGACATCAGTATGGACTCTTGCTGTACTAGAGTGGAGTATTGCTCTTGTTATATCAGTGTAGAGTCTAGCTTTTATGACATCAGTGTGGACTCTTGCTGTACTAGAGTGGAGTCTTGCTCTTGTTATATCAGTGTAGAGTCTAGCTTTTATGACATCAGTATGGACTCTTGCTGTACTAGAGTGGAGTCTTGCTCTTGTTATATCAGTGTAGAGTCTAGCTTTTATGACATCAGTATGGACTCTTGCTGTACTAGAGTGGAGTCTTGCTCTTGTTATATCAGTGTAGAGTCTAGCTTTTATGACATCAGTGTGGACTCTTGCTGTACTAGAGTGGAGTCTTGCTCTTGTTATATCAGTGTAGAGTCTAGCTTTTATGACATCAGTGTGGACTCTTGCTGTACTAGAGTGGAGTCTTGCTCTTGTTATATCAGACTGACGACTTGCCTTGGCACAGTGTTACTGGGCGCGTAGGCGGGGTTGCGATGTCCCTCTCCTGGTTTGTGGGAGACGAATCTTGGACCTGGGATAGAGAGAGAAAGAGAGAAAAGGCATGCAAAAGAGGGGGTGGGGGCGAAGAGAGTTAACGTAAGTGGGTCACCGTGTCTAAGGCGTGACAAGTGAATGGCAGAACTCAGCCTTTTCGCCTTACCTTCCCCCGATAAATAAAACAATCCTGTTAGACAACTACTAGATGGGCAGGGCAGTGTTTACAAGTTCAGGCTGAAGCAGGATTTGAATCAGCAACGTTCTGCTTTACAGTCGAAGACACTACTAGGCTACGGGAACAAAAAGGGCGAAAGACAGAGAAAGAGAGAGAGTGTAAGGGGTAGGGAAGAGAAACATACAAATAGAACTGATTTTGCGCTTTATTGTGCACATCATCATCATCATCATCATCATCATCATCATCATCATCATCATCATCATCATCATCATCATCATCAAACGGAAATTTGGGCCATCATATGCTACGAAACTCTTGTCAATGGCTGCTTCACTGGGTGATCCGTTCCAGAAAGTTCTGGCAGCATCGGAGAACGCGCTGGAAAAGGAAAAGGCAGAACTGGAGGAGGCTCGCAAACAACTGGAGGCAATGAAAGCCTCTCTGACGAGACTACAAGACGGCAACAACGACCTGATATTGTCCATGGACAATGTGAAGAAGGAAAATGACATACTTAACGTGAAGCTACAGCGAGCGCTGATGGAGGTGCAGAAGCAGTCATCCAATGCGGATGAGCTGACGCGGGTCGGTGACCATACGTCTGTGTTTGTGTCTGTGGTTGTGTGCATGGGTGCGTCTCTGTATCTGTTTGTGCACGTGTTCGGGTGTGAGAGGTCTATTTGTGAATATGTACTTGTCCAAAATTCTGGAGATAAAGACACTAAAATTTGCAATGCCTTGTAAAGGTCAGGTCCTTCGCCACCTTTTCCTGACACTTTTCGCTTAGCTACAATCCCAGGAAAGGGAAGGTTTGGTGCCGAAAGGTTTAACAGTATTGAGTCATTACGTTTTGACTTTGTTTCTTTTTTTAAATTTTACTCGTATGAATCATCGAGTCTTTTTTGCATTCAGGAGAAAGTGTCATTGGGTCAAAGAATACGGGAGATGGAGGAGAACGCAGCCAAAATGACGGAGGACATCAAGAAATTGATGAAGATCAAGGAGAGGCTCTCTCAGAAGGTTATCATCACCTAGCCTGAAATCTAACCACGTTACTGTTATTCTAAACATCAGTTTCTTTCCATCTGTTTTTTTTTTGTGTTTCTATTGCAAACGTGAAAACATAAAATATAATTCTGGTTTGCTAGAAATCATGTTTGCTCGCCCAACGGCTTTTCTTGCATTGTCCGAACAGTCAGCATGTAATCTGGTGTGAAAGGGGCTGAAGTGACTTGGCCCCGCGCCTTGAACCCCTACATGCTCTTCAACATTTTCTTTCTCAGCTAAGACTTTCCCTGGGCTGGTGCAAACAGTGGAAGTATTAGTCGATTGTGTAGAGAAAAATAGTCTAGAAGTTTGGGTTTTATCTGTTTATGGAGACACGTTAACTCGTGATATTTTGAGAGGAAAAAAGCGTTGTTGTTATGAGGGTCACCAAAACGCTTTGCCGCTAGCTGCTATAGCAGTTGTTGTGATGGTACTGATGGCGTGGAAACTGCAACAAAACGAACCTTTATTTCTGGGCCTTCTGTTGACTGATCTGTGTAGCCCTGTTATCTTATTGTTGACTGTCTTGTATGGCATGGCTGTCCTGCTAGTGACTCACTTGATTGTTTGGATGTGCAGGTGCACGCTTTAACTGAGGCGCGAAACCAGCTGAAGAAAGAGAAGCTAACGATGCAAAACGAACTGGGCGCCAGTCTCAAGGACCTGGAGATGACCAAGAAAGTGCTGGAGGTCGCCAACAGCCGCATCATCACCCTAACTAGGGAGAAGGACAACGCTATGAAGCTTTATGGCAAGCAGGTGACCACACACTGAACGCTGGCAAGACTTAGTCATGAATAGTCAGCTTTTGTTGTTGACGTTGAGAGAGAAATGGGAGGACACCTAGCAGTGCTTTGGTATTGTGGGTGGCGCTGGATGGGGAGGAATGGACGATAAGGGGTGAGGAGGGGGAGGAGTCAGGTAGGTTTGGGAGAGGGGGTCGTTCCTCTGCAATGCCGCAGAGTCCTGCTTTTGGTCATTTGGCTTCAGTTGTTATTCCCTGCTCTTTGGTTCAGAGGGCATGCCAAGTCCGCAGTGGTGGTTGCTGGATCTCTATGTTGCACGTTTCCTTATTGGTCTCTGTAGTCTGTTTCTGTATTCTAGGACTGGGACTTTGTTATTCTTTCTCGTCGGTATTAAACCAATATATATATATGTGTGTGTGTGTGTGTGTGTGTGTGTGTGTGTGTGTGTGTGTGTGCACATCTGTACTGCTTATAATATGTAATTCTCATTTTTATTTGCCTTACCTTATTACTAAAGTTTGTTTATAATTGTGTATGTGGAAAGCATAGAAATGTTTACTTTTATTAAATACAAATCTTTATTATCATTAAATAATTAAATACTAATTATATAATAACTTTTAAAAATAAAGACGTGGGCTATCTGTTTATTGGTGATTTTGATGGTGGGATTATTTCATTTCTCGGGAGGCATAAGGCATTAACATCGGTTTTTAAATATATTTTTTATATCTGCGGGCGGGGGCTAACAGTTTCTAAACATATTTTAGCCAGTGGATGGATGGATGGATGATGATGATGATGATGATGATGATGATGATGATGATGATGATGATGATGATGATAAAGCGCAGTTCCTCACACAAAAGCGAGCTCAATGCGCTTTACAAGATTTACAAGGCAGGAGGTAGTGACGCCGTATGACAGAAAAGGACATGGCATTCAGGCAAACACACAAACACTCATGTCCAGTGAATATCGCCAGGAACATGAAAGAACACAGAAAGGAGATGGTGGAGAAAATAATAGTCAGGGTAAACCAGTCACACTCGGTGTTACACTAGGTGTTACAGGTGGTGTTTCCCAAAGAGGTTTTCAAGTCCAGACCTGAAGGTAAGTAGCTTCTCCCCTGTAGGGAGAAAGAGAGGCGGTACATTCCAAATACTTGGACTAGCAAAAGAGAATGAGCGACAGGTTTTGGCAGCTTTTGTAGAAGCTAATGAGTACAAAGTAGTTCCAAGTATAATTTTTTAAAAAAAGATGTTATTAACAGTTAACAATAAGGGTCGATACCTTACTAGTCTGTGAGGTTACAAAACTCGATTCTCTGACTGGACAACGTTTCTTGCCATATGCACCAAGTTCTCGCTTCAAAAGTTATAATTAGTCGATCCACGTGTAATTTTCTAAAAGAAAGTACTAACAAGTTGACAACAAACGACAGCAACAGGTAGCATCATTTTATGCTGGACTCAGGCTGATCTTTGGACTACTGGCAGGTCAAGTCCATGGCCAAGCAGACCGACCTGCTGCACCTGCAGGAGAGGAGCAACCAGACACTCAGCGGTGAGATCATCGGTTTCCAGCGCGAGTCGGAGAAGCAGCGACGGATCATCACCCAGATGGAACTAGAGCGCGACCGCTACATCCTGGACAACGATGAACTCACGCAACGTTTGATGAAGGTGCGTCCTTCACCTTTTATCTTCGGCTTTTGTCCCGACCGCCGCCTCCTTCATTGTGTCTCACTGCAGGCCTACGCCAACCTGACGTGCTGAGGGGATGTCGTGTCGCTGCGTTTCTCAGCTCTCAAGGCATGTTGTGTGGACGCCGAGTACATTCTGGTGGTTGTAGCAAACTGTTTAATGTCTGCTCTCCTCTTCTTTCTCCTGTGACCAGTTGGCTCTCTCTCCCCCCCCCCTCTATTTTTTTCGCTGTTCCGCCTGTTGTTCCTCATACATCCGTTGTCACATGTACACTGAAGCTTGTTGTCTCTTATACACCCATTATCCCACGTACACCGCTTGTCCCCTGTAGTTTGTTGTGCACGAACACTTTTCTCGGCACTTTTGACAGACTGCGTCCTCCTGTTTGTATTGTTGTACTGTACTGAAGCTGACATTTATTTTCCTTTTCAAAGACTGAGATCCCCTGTGTCTCTAAGAAGCAAGCAAACAAGAATAAGACTTATCAGCTACTCCTACTGCCTGATACACTAGTTCCACATTATAGTAAGACTGCCTAAAGTCGGGTTCAGTCTCTAAGACCGAGACTACAACGACCAAGAAAATGCATTACTGTAGATGTAGCTGAAGGATTGAACTATGCACAGCACAGTAGGACCGACAGTGTTTTCATTCAATAATCTTGGAGGTTTCCTCTCAATTACAAAAACTCCAGCTTAAAGCAGATTTTGTAGTTTATAAAATCAACTGGCTGGAACTATTTCCTGGAGTTGTGTCTGCTGTCACGAAGTCTCAGTTTTTGCGTCTGGTGACCACGTGACAGTCACAGTATGTTAGTAGTTAGCAAATAAAAAGCGCGTGCGAGATTGCCGGTAACTGTGTCAGTTGGTGTTGGAACCCCACAGTGCATGGAGGAGGTCCAGCTGCGAGACATGCAGATCCTGGATAGCAAGAAGCAGGTCGAGGAGCTGGAGACGCGCCTGAAGTTGCAGCAGAAGATGTACGAGGCTATTCATGCCGACCGAAATAATTACAGGTAGGTGCACATGAGAGGTGAGGCTATTACAGGTGTGTCGAATATATCGACGAGAAATAGCGACCACCTATGGCTGGTAGACTTTCCAGTTCACACATGAAAGTCACTCCCACATTAAATCCCAACGTAAACGATGAGCTTCTGATGGGAGTATTTCTTCCATGGCGAAAACAGAAGAGGAGCTCTACGGTAACAACTTACGGCGACAAGTTTTCGCAGGTGCACACAAACTCGAAAAGTTCACTGAAAACAATGCTGACTGCGGGAGAAGCGATAGATACTCGGGTTTATAAATCAAATGTCTATCAAACATTTTACACTCATTCTAAAATAGAAATCACAAAAATATAAGCTATTGCCATGTACTTCTACACTTCCCTGCTCACCTTGCCATAATTATATTCCTTCACTGCCTTGCTTGCATTGCCATAATGATGTTCCTACATTACACTGCCCTGCTCACCTTGCCATGCATTCTCACACGACTCTTGCTCGTCGTGCGGTCAGCTTTAAGCTGGTAGAGACGATGGACGAGATGGCGGTGATGCGGAACAAGGTGCACGTGCTGGAGCACCAGTGTCAGCAGCTGAAGGAGGAAGTGGCTAACACCGAGGCGCTGGTGACCAAGGAGCACGCGGAGCGCTCGCGGGTAGAGAAGGACCGGGACGCTGCCTACGCCGAAGTGCAGGCTCTCAAGGCAAATGTTCGCGCCGCCAATGAGGTCAGTCATACGTGCAGCCACCATCACATGCCTTCTCATTCACGCACTCACACGTTGTGTGTTAGTGTGTTTGTGCGTGCGTGTGAGAGCTCTGTCTCTCCGCTGTGTGTGTGAGTGTTTGTGTGTCCGCGTCTCTCTCTGTGGTTAGGTTTAGTCCACTATAACATGACTCACGCGGTGTGTGTGCGTGTGTGTGTGTGTGTGTGTGTGTGTGTGTGTGTGTTACAGGCGATACAAGAGCTAAAGATGTTGGAGGGTAAGCTGATGAATATCATCGCTACGACAGACAAAACATGTAGACAGCAGAAGCGCGAGCTGGGCAAGATCCTGAACGAGCGGGACGTGCTGGGTTCGCAGCTCGTCCGACGCAACGACGAGATGTCGCTGATGTACGAGAAAACCCGCTTGCTCACCACGCTCATGAACAAAGGTTATGTGGCCTATCACCAACGGATGGAGGTGGGTGTGTCTCGCCTGTGTGCATGTGCAAATTGCGTGTGTGTGTGTGTGTGTGTGTGTGTGTGTGTGTGTGTGTGTGTGTGTGTGTGTGTGTGTGTGAGCTTATGTTAATGTCAATCTCAGAAGGATGTATCTTTTGCTGTTTATCAATGATAGGGCTTAACAATCATTTTCTTTTTTGAACTCGAGAACGAGTGATAACGCAAGGGAAGGAACTGTTGCTTTCAAAATTTGAATTACCTCATATTTACGTCCCTTGAAATGTTTTCCTTGCTGGTGGAGGAGGTGGGGAGGAGGATGCGTATTTCGTTGTGTGTGTTGGGAGTTGCGACTGACGCGTGTTCTCGTTGTCTGCGGTAACTGGCAGGATATGCGACTGCTTCGGCTGGAGGTGAAGCGGCTGCGGAATGACAAGCGGTGTTTGGAGAAGACGGTGCGTAACGTGCACGACTACCGGCAGGAGCTGTACCAGTGCCACCGTGATCTGCTGCGCGAGCGCGCGCGCTGCGCCGCCCTGGAGACAGAGTTGTCTCACCCGAGACAGATCCACCGCTGGCGGGGTCTGGAAATCACTGACCCTTCCAGGTTTGAGTTGCTTCAGAAAGTACAGGTAAGAGACAGGTAGCAGACTGGGTGAGCTTGACTTGTTACAGTAACTACAGGTAACAGCGACAAGGTGGGTGAGCTTTAGTTGTGGTAGAAAGTGTAGGAAGAGACAGGTGAGACTGAGACAAAACCAGGTGAGGTTGAGTTGTGATATAAAATATACGGGAAAAAACATGGGTACGATTATGATCTCGAGTTGCTACAAACATGTAAGAGCCGAGCAAGAAATAGTAATAATAATGCTGCAATTCATGTTGCATACATTAAAAATCAACTAGTGTACACATCCACACGCATACCTACCCACACAGATACACACGTGGCTGCAGATAAAAGGTAAGGTTTCTGGGATGTTTTGAAAAAAGAGAGAGATTAGGCTTCCGGCGAGTATGAAGTGGCAGGTAATGTCAGGTGAGTAGACCAGAGACAGAAAAGAAACGAGGATCAGATGTAATAAGTCTGGGTCAAGAAATGCAAAGCCTGAGGGGAACAGCGGAGGAGCAAAAAAGAATGATGCGATTTGTAGACATGAAGTGAGTTGGTTAGGTAGGTAGGGATAAGGGGTCAGAGCCGTTGAGACACACTTGACACTCACCTTTGTACTGAATGCGTTTAGAAAGCTAGTCGAGTGCAGCCAGGACGCGAGTGGTTTTCTGCTCTACGGAAACTGAGGTAGGGGTAGCCTCGTTGTGAACTGATGAGTGTGTGAGAAAGAACAGGCGATGAAGGGTCATCGATAGCATGGCCGCCTGACTGCGTTTGACTGCGACTGTACGACTGGCTGTGTGTGTGTGTGTGTGTGTGTGTGTGTGTGTGTGTGATCAGATGCTGCAGAAGCGGCTGATCAGCCGCACGGAGGAGGTGGTGGAGGTTGAGCAAGTGCTGCAGGAGAAGGACCGCCTGTACGTGAAGCTGCGCGCAGTGTTGGAGCGACAGCCGGGCCCCGAGATCATCGAGCAGCTGGCCGTGTACCAGCGGGTCAGTGCCGCCCCCACAGTCTGGACATGCCTTGTAGCATCTTGTTTCCTGTTTCCTTCCTTCCTTCCTTCTACCTGATTTCTGGTAGGAACTACACAGTCGCTTATCAATAACAATCCACACAGTTGATATTATTCCTCACAGTTAATATTACTCCACACAGTTAATACTCCACACAGTTAATTTCAGTTCTGACCTCTTTCACAAATTCTTCCTTGTACCAGACTCTCACGTCTGCTTCTCTCTTCCAATTTCTAATCAACGCCCCCTATACTCGTTACACCAAACGTTCAGGGGTGGTAACCCATGTTCCTAACATGAGGAAGGCAGGCGAATATACGCCTAAAGCTCCAGCGAGTGTTATCGTTTTTGAGTGAACGTTTGGCTTTAATTTTACTACTTCTTTCTTTTGCTTGATTTATATCTTTCATTTTTTATGTTATGTATTCATTAGCCTTTCATTCATTTATTTTTCTGTTTGCTTTTTCTACTGTCAAAGACTGAGATTAGGGCTTAAATTTACTTGTGATCACGCACTGTAGCACCTCTACAATGATATTTACATGTCCACTTTAGTCTTACCTTTGTGTCTTGAGACACCCACGTTGTCTCATTCACTCCATAGATTAACTTGTGGGCCTCTCTTGTGACGCCCTCCTGTTGATGTGCCCAGGGCGGTTGACAGCCGGTTCTGTCTGCAGGTGCTCCGCAATAAAAACAAGCAGCTAAAGCAGCTGACAGCGGAGCTGAACATGTTTGAGACGGAAACCAAGCTGCAGAAACATGATATGAACAAGATGGAGAAGGAGGTCACAGACCTCAAGAAGAAGTATTATAAGGAGAGGAAACACCGACAGGAAGCCCTGGATAGAAAGATCTTCGGTTTACGCAGAGCCGCGCAACCCAGACAGCAGTTCACAGGGGGTGGATTCAAGGTTTCAGTCTGACCAATGTTTGTCTCGAGTCCCGCCCTTTGGTTCAAAAGCTCACCTCATGGCTTCTGCGTTCTATGTTTTGCTGCTTCTGCGGACACTTTCCAAGATTCTACACGTGTTTTGAGTGAACAGCACATGCGCAGTAACGGATCAGACTAAATCAGTCATTTATTTTTACAAGTAAGTTTTTATTTGAAAATGATTAAATGCTTTCTGTTTTAAGACTGAGATTGTGCACATCCGTTATTGCGCCCGTGTAAAGGGATGAGGGAAGTTCTACAGACTTGCACCTGGATGGCCGGAAGGTCGAGTGAGAGAGAACACGACAGTTCACATGTGTTGAGAGAGAACACTACAGTTCACATGTGTTGAGAGAGAACACTACAGTTCACATGTGTTGAGAGAGAACACTGCACTGGCCGTGTATTGAGAGAGAACAATGTACATCACCTCAAATCCACGACACACACAGGAGACACTCGCAGCTTTTCTGCAACGACAGACGCATTCCGCTTGGAGTGTTTTTTCCACCGCCCAACGCTGACAAGCGAAAGATATGAGCACAGAAATTTCAGAAGAGAATTTTTCACAAAACACAAATATATACACACCAAACAATTTCTTTACTTATATTTCTAGGTGAATCTAACAATTCTGACTCATTTTAAGTGTTTTATGTGACGGAAAAGTTTATTGCAGACATTAGCCATATTTTTTAATGAGTTAAAGGAAAAAAGGTACACGTGTACGTACAAAGTACTGTTACTTGGTTCAAGTCTCACAGAGTGCTGTCACTGTGTACCACTTCACTGCGATGTAGACGACACAGCTTCAAGGATGACGAATGTATTGGTGTACCCGAGAAGCGGGTACACCCAGCTCAACGAACACATGACGCTTCAACGTGTATGGTGCAATTGCCGAAAAACCTTTGCTGATGGTCATTCACTTTGTTGTTATCGAATTCCGAGACAAACGATAGAAACAAATAGAAAACTGCAGCTGTGCAGGTAATAAGATTTTCTGGACCTGAGTATTCACAGGTGTGCTGCCTGTCTCTGTCACAACCTGTCTGTAAGAGAGCCTCTGGAGATTCACTTTGTGTACCCATATGCGTAATTATAGACTAAGTTGGTGAACTGATAATTTAATGTAGTAGATATTAAACTTTTTTATTCGTATGCGTATAATTTATACACCATCGTTAAAAGCAGACTGAAATAAAGGTTTGACTTTTGTCTGTGTTTTCTTATTCTATTCCAGTGGCGACCACCAGTATCATGGATGTATAGTGTAGACATAAGAACCATTCCTGTTACAGTTTACACCGAGGTAAAGAAAGCGAGGCTGCGGTAATATTTCATGAAGATGAACAGCTCACATCCTAGTACACCTGTGCCGCTGGGTGTGTGAACAGCCCTAATAACAGGTGTGCCACTCACATGTATAGGATTGGACTCCAATCCTCTTACCAAGTGGACTAGAGCTAATCTGCCTGCCTACAGGGATGCTTCATACGATGATATGACATTTTCTGTGAAAAACACATACTCTTTATGTTTGAAATGATAAATCTTGATAAGCTTTTAAGTTAAAGGGAGTTGAGAGTACGCGCCAGCTTACACCCTTGAATAAAATAACAGTTTAAATAATTGTATCCATGTCAAAGCTAGTCTACTTATTTCTCAACTTACCTGACATGGAAAACAAATTGTGAAAGAAAATTGAATGGCTATTTAGAAGCTTTTATGGACTGGAAAGCTGTGTTTCTGTCAACTTTACATATATAAAGGCTGGTATAGAAATAGATGTTTGGTATAGGTGAGGTCGTAACAAGAGTATACAGTTACAAATACTTAGGTAAAACTATCGATCAAAGACTCACCTGGAAAGCTCATGTTGATAGCGTTGTCAAACAAAGGCAGAGCCGCCTTTACTGTTTGAGAAAACTTTTATCTTTTATTGTCCGCCCTGAACTCCTGTAAGTATTCTACATTTCAGTAACATGCAGCACCTTGACTTCGGCCTAGTGTGCCGGGGTGGGAGCACAGCAAAACAGGAGAGGGATAAGCTGAACAAAAACATTAAAAAAAGACAGAAGTGGTAGGTTTAGAGTTTCCCGAGCCAGAACCGCACGCTATCCGCACTCTTTTATTCCGGCGGCAGTCCACACATACAGTGCAAGCAAATCAAGGATACGACATGTCTTTGAGGGAAGAGTCTCATCACTGTTTGCTAGCCTTCTGTTGAGAAACACACACTCTCAGACAGACAGACAGACAGACAGACAGACAGACAGACAGACAGACAGACAGACAGACAGACAGACAGACAGACAGACAGACAGACAGACAGACAGACTCCACAGAGCACGCCTGCAAACACTGAGTTCCACACGTATTCTTTCAGACAACAAATCACTAACATCTGTACATGGGCTCGAACGTTTCTATTAATCGGGTGAACGTAAATATATTCTTTACTAAATAACAAAAGAAAAGTTCAGCACAAATATTCTACACTGAGTCTACCCAAAAACAAATGTATAGAAGCAGTTTATATTAAAGTCTGTTTTTTCTTCAAGTTCTCTCTTCTTCTGTTGTTAGGGGGGGGGGGGGTTGACACGGCAAACAGTTCCACTCTTTCAGTCTTGTTTACTGGCGTTGATCATACGGACAGCCTACATCGACCAAATAACTCCGACAGTCTTAACGGCAGACAAATGATCAAGTCAATAATAATTCCACAGTAGGTAAACGTAATCCACACAGTTATACAATCTTCTCAGGAGATCACACAGCAGCTGAGAAAATTAGTAAAGCGAGGAACCACACAGTTGCTTATCAATGACAATCCATACAGTTAATATTTCCCCACATAGTTACTATTTCTCCACACAGTTACTATTTCTCCACACAGTTACTATTTCTCCACACAGTTAATATTTCTCCACACAGTTACTATTAATTCTAACCTCTTTCACAAATTCTTCTTTCTCCCAGACCCTCACGTCTATGGGGCGCCAAGAGGGGAATTTTCTCAAATTTGCTATTTCTAGCTATACATTGCAATGTATAATTATAGAATGCAATGTATAGCTATACATTGAAATGTATAATTATACATTGCAATGTATAGCTAGAGAGAGAAAACTCGGTAAAAACCGAAGTTTTTCATTTATATTATACTCAGAAGTTGCTATCCAATTCATTTTATATATACCTTTCAATTCTTTAGCTATAGAATGCATTCTAGCTATACATTTGAAATCTATATTTATACATTGCATTCTATAACTTCTGACTTGCAATGTATACGGAACGAGGCTGGCTCATTTGCATATGGGAAAAGAAGGTCAAAGACCAACCAATCAGTGCGCTCGTAGCAATGGCCTTCGTTCTTGTTTTTACGCGCTCAAGAGAGAGTCGTCTGCTGTGTGTATTTACGCGCTCAAGAGAGAGTCGTCTGCTGTGTCGTCTTAGACTTAAAGCAATCGCTCCCCCCACCAAAAAAAAAATGTCTACCAATAATGTGATTGGAACAGTTCAGGCCCTGATGAAGACCGTTTCTGGCTTCCGCGAAGCGGTTAGAGACGTTTTGGACGAAGAAGATTTTCTTCCACAACATGTCAGCATTTGACATGTTGACATACATGTATGTTAATAGTATTGCGTTATGGTCAACTTGAAGGTGCGGGAATGTTTCTTTCTGTGGGGAGGATGTGGGAGTTCTTTAGTAGGCGTTCGTGCTAAGTGCATGCTACGAGTGTATGAGAGGGAGTGATGGTTGACTTATGATATTTTGGTGGGGATGAACAAAGCTAAAGAAAAGCGGATGGCCGAGTGGTTAGAGCGCTGGCGTCCGAACCGAAAGCGCGTTGGTTCAATTCCCGATAAGCGCAGCAAGCTTCCCCCAGCTGACGGGAATGGGTACCTGACTCCTTAGAGGGTTGGGGAAGGTAAGGTCTCTAACACCTCACTCCCCAACGACCTGAAAAAAGATGTTGGATGACCTTTACCTTTAAAGAAAACCCAAGGACCATCAAAAGAGAGTCTAGACTAAAGTGACCGCCAGCGTTAAGTGTCCAGAGAACGTCTCTCACCTCGATAGCCCAGACCAGTCTTTTAGACGTTTATATCGGGAATGAGAACAATCCCTCCTGGAGGACTCCATCGAGCAGGTTGTATTCCAGTCATCACTTTCAATGAAGATGGCTATCAGGATTGATTTACCTCGGCAGCTTCCACTGGGAAAGACTTTTTCAGAAATTATGGTGGAAGCTGTCAAAGGATCGGTTGTTATAGACAACATGTAATGATCAATATTTATAGGAAA
Source organism: Marisa cornuarietis (assembly GCA_004794655.1). NCBI lineage: Eukaryota > Metazoa > Mollusca > Gastropoda > Architaenioglossa > Ampullariidae > Marisa > Marisa cornuarietis. The sequence continues at coordinate 131,376 of SMMW01000046.1, forward strand.
CCAAGAGGAGTAACCCTATAGGTGGCGTTGAATGGTTATGAGTACAAGAAGTTGTGGATGCTTACTATGCAAACATAGAGGCTAGATCCCAGTGTACAATGTCTCCATTATTCATCTCAGAGGAATTTTTTGTAGTACTTTGTAATATTTTTAAATCTGATAATTCTGAAAGTCTTGATTTTAATCGTTCATGCATTAATACAATACAATATATTCTTTAATGCTTATGCCTCCTTTGGGACCATGTGACCAAACATGTTTTACTGAAATTTGTTTTAGTAGATCCTGATCCTGTAAATAATTTGTCATGTATTTTTTACAACACTTTGATGATTCCATACAATGGAATGTGGATGTCTAATAATAATCTCATAGTAACTTAGCAATCAATTTTACTTTTCTTATCCCTCATAATGCAAAGTCAACCTTGAAACACTTTTCCGTCAAATAAACCAACTGTTCCATTTTCGCGTCAACAACTATTCATGTGTGTGTCTGCCAATCTGCCAAGTTGTTTTGTATACTCCACAATCACCGGAGCTTTAATATTACTCCTTATTACTTTTATAAGTTCACAACATGAAGTAGGCCACATTTTGGGATTGGTGGCGCCCGTCACCAAGCCAGTGAGAATCCCATGAATGTTGTGTTTGTATTTTGGCTCCAACGTACCTATCTCTAAATATGACACCTGCTTACAGGGCTGACTGTCGGTGGTTTTCTCTGGGTACTCCAGTTTCCTCTACTCTGTGCCATAGACCATTGATATGTATTGTGTGTGTGTGTGTATAATAGACTAAAAAAGGCACCCCAGAAACAAACATTATCTTTTTAAAAATTTTGATTAGATAGTGAACAATTGAGATCTGCAAAGACTGTAGAACAGCCAAGACAGAGTAGATATTTGAGGGAAACAAAGAAGAAGTTGTTTCTTGCATTAAACTATTTTATTTGTAATGATCATGGTCACCATCATCTTATATAGTTCAGTATCACATTGAATAAAAAAAGCTTATATAATGAAGTGTGGGGACAAAAAAGTAATTTTTAAACAGTAACAAAATAAAATCAACATCAGAAAATTACAGAGCATGATATATTAAAATATGTGACAATGCACTAGCAAATAATACCGGGTGTATCAATAATTTAAAATGTGTCAACATTTCAAATGAAACAACACTTATGTACATGAAGCTTTGGATTCTTATATGACACAATGCACCTAAGAACTATATTAGTGATTTAAAATAAAATGGATAAAAGTTGACAAAGTTAAGATACATTCAAAACTGACTGTGTTCATCAATGAGAAAGAGATGCATATTTTTTCAAACATGTAAGTGCATTAAAAGTAACAGAATCAAGAACATAATAATGACAATTTAACAGCCCATTTGTTATGTTTGGCCACGTTACCTGGCATGACACTCTATTTTAATACACATCAGGGGGACCCCATATTGAACAAAGGAAGAACTGGCTTAGGACATAAAAGAACGGGTGGTTCCACACAAGACCTGTTCACCACTGCTCAGGACAGGCCTGAGTGACAAATCTCGTCAACCACTGCATCCATCTAGTTATTTTCAATGATCAGAACCAGCAGACAAACATAAGTCAATCATCACCTGGTACCAGTCAAGGATTGTGATTTATGATGATGTTGCACATCAATCAATGAGTAATTACTGTGATATTAATCATAGTAAATAATACAGAAGAATTCGACTGGCAGAGGTTAAAGGTCTGAAAATGCCTTGCAGGACCACTTTTTATCATTATACATGGTAAAGAAAAGAAGTAAGACATGTACATATGAGTTATCTGAATATATATACATATATACACACACACACTGTGAAAGAAAAGTACCAAGGCATGTAATTATAGATTATCCAGATGTACTACAGAGAACAACTTTCAGTTTTGACATATTTACCTCCCCCAACCTCCCACCATTTGCTTAAATCTAGACTGAAAATACTATAATAAATTATTGGTTTAAGTGCTGAAGTACAAACTCAGCAACTTTCTTATATACAGTAACTGGATGATCACTTGACAGTGGGTCAACCGTTCTTTTTAAAGTTTGAAAGTCTTCAAAGGACAGTGGGCATGAAATAGGCAACACACTGACCTGTGAAAGCTCACAGCGTTGTAGTTCATCTATGGATATACCAGGGTTATGGAAACTGGTATCATTCTCATATTGACAAATTAGGTGTTGATTTAAATGAAATAGCTGGATGGGTGTGTGGTTGCCTTCTGTAAAAATTGATGATTGTGTGCACTTCTGAATTCTGCTAATGTCTGATTTATTCGTGGCTTAAAAACATAGTGTAAACAAAAAAGGTCTGTCTCATTAGCTCTATCTAAAATACCATCCTGTTCCATTTGCAAAAAAATACTTTTAAATGTTTGACCTACCTGCAGATTGACATCTCTGTGGAGACGTTCAACACGATTATTATGTACAGATGATCCTGCAATCACAGACCTATTACCTCTTTGAGACGCCATCTCATTCCATACCCCAACATTCTCACCTCCATAGTCAGTCCTGACACGTATAGGCCACCCATATTGCTCCGTGGCACTTAAAAACGATCTGGTGACCACAGTTGAATTATTGCTGTTGGAACATTGTAGATATAAAATTGTTCTGGAAAATCCACCTATTGCTGCATGCACAACAAATTTCCACATGATTAGTTTATGGGCACCATCAATGTGCCATAAAAAATTGGGACATGGCACAGAGTACACATGTCTGCATACTGTATGTGTCAGGCGCTCAACACAACCTTCCGGATCAACTTGATGCAACATCTCTCGGATTCTTCTCCTCTGTATATATATTCCCCTGCTTCTTAAGTGGCCAGTTATGTAGACTTCTCCTGCATTTGGAAACTGGTCTTTTATGTCTTTTAATTCTTTTTCCAGGTCTTCATCATTAATGTCTGTATACCTGTGACTTCGAATATCCAGTCCTGTTAACAAAAATAATATGCACACGTCAAAAAAGTCAGGCACACAACACCAAAACTTTATTGTAAAGATCATTTTAAAACTAGTCTTAAAATTTTTGCTAAAGATGCTTTTAAAAATATCAGCTACAATATTATGTCCTAAACTTGGTTTGTGGGGTTATTAACAGATTATACATTACTTTGACAAAGTTATTGTATTACTGTAGCAAAAATTTAACATTGTTTAGCATCTAGTTGGCAGACCGTAGGATGTATTGTAAAATATGAAAATACAACAGGCAAGAGTAGCAGAGTCTAACTGCAGATTTGCTTTATGGCCAATATGTGGCCATATGGCATCTTTTTCTAAAATCTTTCTAAGCAATTTATGCACACGAAAACATTTAAGCAATGAAAACCTGTCCAAAGCAATTTATTAATTTATCTTACCTTCTTTTTCAAATCTTTTATAAAGAGTTTTATGGGAAACTCCAACCATGCTGGCCAGCCTCTTCACTGGTAGATGGAGATCAAACAAAAGTTCTGATGCATACTCGAGGTCCACATCTTTTCTTTTTCGTGTTGTTGAACTCTGTGTAAATGTATTCATTATAGAATTCAAAAAAACTTTTGTTACATCTTTTGTAAATTACAAACACTTTAAAGTGCAAACCAAGTGTAAAACAGCAGTTGGCAAAAAGTTGTTACATGCCGAAAATACATATCGGTTCCATGGTAAATGATATGGATCTCGTATACTTTCTCTGGAACCGATGTTTCCGGTATTCTGTTCAGCCATAGGGGCGTGACACTCTAATTAATACTCTTCATATTTTCAAGACTCCTATCTCCTGATCACTGTCTTTCTTTCTCTCTGTAAGTTAACCATTCGTAGCTATTCGCTGTTGTAGATTTCGATTTTACTCATTCAAATGGCATTTCTGTTTGTTAATTTTACAGCGCTTTAACCATACATGTATCCATGCCTCCACTGCGAACACCAGGTGCGTTTGTTTTTTCCCACGTAACTATAGTTACAATGGATGCTCTTACTAAATAGTGGTCAGTATTCACATGTACCTCAAATTAAAATAAACAAACGTACCTCATCAGAGTCACGAAGTTCTCGTTCAGCCATAATGCAAGCACAACAGGAAAGCCGATGCGTAAGAGACCAGTTGTTCTTCTATTTTGCGCGTAAATACACACAGCAGACGACTCTCTCTTGAGCGCGTAAAAACAAGAACGAAGGCCATTGCTACGAGCGCACTGATTGGTTGGTCTTTGACCTTCTTTTCCCATATGCAAATGAGCCAGCCTCGTTCCGTATACATTGCAAGTCAGAAGTTATAGAATGCAATCTATAAATATAGATTTCAAATGTATAGCTAGAATGCATTCTATAGCTAAAGAATTGAAAGGTATATATAAAATGAATTGGATAGCAACTTCTGAGTATAATATAAATGAAACACTTCGGTTTTTACCGAGTTTTTCTCTCTCTAGCTATACATTGCAATGTATAATTATATATTTCAATGTATAGCTAAACATTGCTTTTTATAATTATACATTGCAATGTATAGCTATACATTGCTTTTTATAATTATACATTGCGATCTATAAGTATAAAATGCAATGTATAGCTATACATTGCATTCTATAATTATACATTGCAATGTATAGCTAGAAATAGCAAATTTGAGAAAATTCCCCTCTTGGCGCCCCATACACGTCTGCTTCTCTCTTCCAATTTCTAAACAACGCCCCCTATATCAACATCAAAATCAGGGGTGACAATCCCTACCTCATACAAGAATATACACAAGGGTGACAACCTCATTACATCCACGTTCAGGGGTGGTAACACATGTTCATAACACCTTCCCGGAGCGCCCGGTCTCTATATTGTTGTGTAATGTATGTTTATGTTTAATTTCATACTTGAGGTATCGTGTAATGTCTGAGGTAATAGTAACATGGTAGAAAAATAATTTCCTTAAGAGGATTAATACGATGTTTTGTATTGTATTCTTGTCTGCAATGAAAAGCTGTTGGCTAAAGAGCCTGTCCTACAGCCAAGTAGTATGACAGGAATCAACACGATACTAGTACCTGAACTGGTTGTTACACTTTCTAGAGAGTGTAGTTGTAGTTTCACTAACATGTTACACTTTCTAGATAGTGTAGTTGTAGTTTCACTAATTAATAGAGTCCATAACAATTTCTGGCATGATGTTTTGAAGGACTTTTAAATTATATGCAAAATGTGTGCTTCAGACTTTTGATGAATTTTAATGCAGAATCTTTTTTCTACAACATAAATATTTTTATTTGGGGGTGGAGGAGGTAAGGTAACAGTTTAGTCATTCATCCAAATAGACAAATACTCGATAATGGTGATTATCCACATACTAGGGGTTTCAGCAAACTTTTCTAACTTGAACACTTTCTACAGTCTGGAGAAATTCTAAAAGCAATTAAACTGTTTCAAAATTGAATACAAATAAAAATCATTAACGGAGCTGAAATAAAACAAAGTGGACGAGAGATGTTGGTATGGAGGACTGAGGGTTAGAAATAGGAATGTGTTAGAGGGAGTGGTGAGGGCGAGTGGGAGAGTGATTGGGGAGAAACAGGTGTGTCTGAGTAAGTTGTATGAAAGACGAGTGGTATGGAAGGCAAGAGTGATTGTGAAAGATAGAACACATGTGTTAGCACAGTACTATAACCTTCTTCCCTCCAAGTGACGTTATTATGTCCCAAGAGTGTCCACTGCCCGCTCTAAGAATAGTTTTATTAATAAGTCTGTTGCCTTTCTTAATAAGTGATCCAGGGGCCTGTGAGTTGTAAATTTTTTTTTTGTTTTTGTGAAGATTGCTTTGATTTTGTGAAGATCGTTTTTTGGTGATGTGTATATTTTAGGATGTGTGTGAATTGTTTATTGTTGTGGTCAACTTTTTTAGTATAAGCCAGCTGTTACACTACCTCTCGTAATTTCTCCATGTTGAGATAATAAAGTTGAATTGAATTAAATTGAATTGAGATAATATACAAGGGGGTATAAACCTACATCATTAATGCTTAGAGATTCAGACTTTCTGCCCACAAGGGTTGCTAAATTCTGATTTTGAAACGATACCAATGAAACTTGTATCTAATACATTTCATGAGACAACAATCAACTAAAATGGTTGCAGTTAAGGATTCACCAGAGAAGTTTACGATCTGACAGGTTCCCATTCGTCGTCAGGAGTGTTAGCAACCCCTCACCCCAAATTTTCTTTATGTCTTGTTGAAGATGAGACAATTAGTAATCTATTAAGGCAATGTCATTGTGCTAATGTATTCTGGCAAGATTTACATTCAGTCATGATAAGTAAATGCACATCATTAAGAAATTTGAATTTTTTCTGAAAAACTGAGAATTTGGAATGCAGGAAGTCACATACGTTTTGATAAAGTGTCAGATTTAATCATTTCGCTAGTAAAACATTGTTTATTCACACAGATGGAAAAACAATATACCTGTTTTTAATTGCTAAATAGTGATACTATTTTGAAAAATATAGCAAAGATACGGTTTAAAAATATCATAGCATAATAAGTACTAACGTGGACAGGCAGCTTATTGTGGAAGCCATACACTGAACTATTTTAGTGAACAAACAGTAGAAGCCATACAATAAAATATTGCTATCAACATAAACAGTAGAACCAATATGCCGGAATATTGCTATAAGCATAAACAGTAGAGGCTGGAAAGTCCTTTCTCTATCTTCCTCCTTCTCACACTCTCCTTCTCCTACCCCTGATACTTCCTTCTTCCACTCCTCTGTCTGTGTGTACTAAAAGAAAGTGTGTGAAAGATACTAAGCTATATATAAATGTACTAATTGCAGTGAATAAAAAATTGAAAGTTTAAAAAAGACACTACAATGCAGTATTAGAATCACCTAATGTGCACGTCCCAGCCCAGATCATATTTCTAAGTTCTGAATATAAAATAATTCAGAAGCTAATAGCAATGAGAAATTTGTAGAACAGATATTTCAGAAAAATGCCCCACCACTGCAGACCTTATAACTTCAGAATCCTAGAAGACGAGAGGCAACAATGGCACCTGGGAAATTTAAATTAATGTCTCTAAGTAGGCAAGAAGCAAAAGAAAAAGCCTACAACTATCACCTCTCACATCTGACATGAAGTCCATTAAACAAACTGCATACTTGGTGTCAGATGTACAAAAAGACTCATAAACAGGGTCCTGGTTATGTTATCGCTATTTTTAGACCTGCACACCGTTCTGTTCACTTAACCTGAAAATGTTCATGACACTACACTTCAATACTCCTTAGTTAAAACTCCCAGAATGTCTGTGACCTTGCAATTCTCATTCATCACAGGTAGTCTTTAAAACTTCAGTTTCTTTGGGGATTTTTTGGTTTCTTGGTAGAGCTAAAATTTTAACTAATTATTCTTAAACGTTCAGTCAGCACTGAAGTGAGCACACAGTCAAAAGCCTCTTTGAATGTCATTTTTCCTTGAAGAAATTTTCATCTTTAAACCTCTTGACTTCCCCATTGGTTAAAAATACAAAGACAATAAAATGTATAATGTATAAAAATGGTTAATGCTTATTTTTTCGCCTGTTTTATGCATAAAACTTCTATCTATGCTATACTAATACAAGGATACAAATAATACAAAAGAATTGTAATAAAGCCAAAACTGCAGAAGCTTCACAAGGGAGATTTGCTCAAAAGGAGTAAATGTTTAGTTCAACAGTTTCTATGAAATGAAAACCAATACAGGACTGGTACTAAGACAAAAGTTAGATATTGGGAAAAAAGCACTTTAATTAAAAACAACCCAGACACTATCCATCTTCCAGGTTCTGGGTTTCAGGCGATGTTTATCATTTCAGGGTGTGCCGGTGAAATTGTGTGCGGAGGAGTTGACAAGGCAACCTTCTGGCTGCTCTCTTCATGGGGCGAAATGGCGCCATGTCATCACTCGAAGCGGATCTGCGTGAGCCTCACATCACCAGAGATGGACAAGATGTTCGCCGACTGGACAGGCAGACGATGGTTGAATTCCGTGAAATGCTGGCCGTTAACATCAACCTGCACACATGAAACAATAACAACATGATAATGCAGTTACTACTTCCTCTACTCCTACTAATTCTAAGAATAATTGTAGCCATGGCTTTACCTCCTCTCTTAAATCTTAACATTTAATTGTTTGGCAAACCAAAATATTGATGGCTATACAATATCACTTTCTTTTACACAGTCACTATACTTCCCTACTCCCATCTGTCTTTCTGTCCTGTGAGTGAATGATGAATGAAATACTCTGCTTTGCCTAGTTGACTAGACGGCACCACTAGAACTACCGTGGCAGCAACGTCCTCTCACCCCCACATACCTTATAGCAGTTGTGCTCCACCTGAATCACGATGTTAAAGTTGGCGTCGGAGGAGAAGGGGAAGTGGCTGGCATGTCGCTCCTCGTTGGCCCAGTTCCCTCCGTGGCAGTGGTTGCGCACCACGACGTTGTGGCAGTCGCCGAACTTGAAGCGCACATCAAAGTGCAGGGCCACGTCGCCGCCGCTGCGGTCGCTCTGCAGGTTGACGGTGAACCTGACGACACACGCTTGTGGCTAGAGAAATGTTATGTGAACTATTCACATCATTCTGAATGATGAACTTATTCAAACTAACCGCACTGGACCTTCATATTCAATGACAACATTGTAGTGTTAATAACGAGTGTTATCATTTCATTTCTCCTTCTCCTCGCTCTTGATGGAGTACAAGTCAAAGCACGTGCTATGCCTAGAGGATGAACAGTCACGTTTGGAGTCGGTCCTCCATGAAGCTTCGGGCTGCAGAAGATTGTTTTCACCTCCTTATCGCGTCCAGACCGCAGGTCTGTGGTGATAATCCAGGCCCCATGTCATTTTGCCGAGTGTCCTCATGGAGTGAGGGACAACACATGGTTGTCTCCACGTATGTTTCAGGGTGGTCTTTAAGATGTGGTTATAATCAAACGATTCTTCTGCAGCTAGACATTTTGAGTGAAAAGGATTCAGACCGTGATGTCTCTTCGCCTTACCAGCTTGAGGGGACTAGCTCTCCGGATTTCTTTGGATTTTGTTATTTGTATAAGCTGATTTTGATTTTGGAGTCCATCGTTTGACCTGTCGTCATCGTAGTGATGTGCTGGACTGTGTTTCTCGATTGTGACATTTTGTTTCACGTCTACGGCTTGTGTTGATCCGCTGACTAACGGTCCGTCCTTCCACGCCGCCATTTTCATCTCAGTCCAGTTACTTGTTTGTGAAGTCGCCAGCGAGATGAAACATGTTCATTGTGGCTAAACTTTTTGATGACTCGAGGCAGCAAAATTGTCTACATTTCGTTTGAAACGTGGAGGTTTATCCTCAGCATTCTTCATCTGTTCTTTCTGATGACTTCTCCGATGACAAGCAACTGCAGATCTAAACTCTCAATCTTCGGCGGTGAAACGTGTGGCCAGTCCCTCAGACAAATCTGGTCTCCAGTTTTCTTCTGTCTCCAGGAATTATGCAGCTATTTTAATTTCATAGACTCGTTGGATAATGAAGTACTGTATTCTTGAAGTTATTTATCAGATAGCACATTAATTTTGTATTATTATCATTATTATTCCCGTTTCTACGCGTTATCCCTTTTTCTTTCTGTCGTCTTGGTTTCTTCAATTTCTCCCTATCATGATAATTATTGTTATAATTTGTATCATTTGTAAAGCGCCATGAGCCTGCTCTTAGGGCTGGGATATGGCGCTATAAAAGTAACCTTTCATGTAATAATATAATATAATCTATCCTTTAAGCGAAGCATGTTTTTTACTTGCCTTACAACAACATCTCCAGATAGTAAAACCCAAGAAACCACAGATGAAACTTTAACGGGCTACCTAATTACTTACTCCACCCACCCACACACCCCCCACTTTTCTCCAACTTACTTCCCTCCTCTGACATCCCTATAACCATGACTTTAGTATTAGGAAACACAATAGTGAGCGGAAAAAGAGAAAGAAACAGAAAAAGGAAATTGGTTTTGGCCGGTAACCTATCAGATCAGTCGTCGTTAGTTTATGTTGATTGTGATAATAATTCTTATTTAGGTCTCACGTTAAATAAATAGTTCGATTAATTTTATGTAATGATTATCACCACCATGTTAATGAATTAATTTGCAATATTGTAATTACTGCTCATCGTCTCTCTCCATCTCTCTCTCTCTAACTTCCCCTTTTTCCTTCATGCCCCGGGCGGTCCGGTGGCGCAAGTTAGCGTCTGTCACCAATACAGTGAGGGTTGGCTGTTCTGGGTTCAGTTCTCGTCTCGGGCACGCTGTTCTTTCTCTGCATTTGACATCTGCTTACAGGGCTGGCTGCCTTGGTGTGATATAGTCTTAGTTGCTGGCTCGGCGTAAAACACCAATAACCCCCTCCTTCATGCCCCCTCAATATATATATATAATCTCATCCTTTCCTTCATGCCCTCTCCATCTCTCTCATCTTTCCTGTCCTCTCGATTTTATTTCTCATCCTTTTTCCTCGTGTAACGGCGACGCGCCCCCAGAAAACTTCGTTATAAGCCATCTTGTTGCCAACAGCAACCTACTGACTGCAATCTGTAAAACACGGTTGTTCAAACATCCTTTTACCTTGAAGGTTGGTGGTTGGGTACCCCACTGATGTAGATCTTGCGTCCCGGATAGACGCCACCGGGTACCTCTGTAGTAAATGGAACCGACTGCACACAACAGCAGCCCAGCAGTTACACCCCGGGTACTCACACATATGATCATAGCAATGATAGCATGACAGGGATACAGGTGAGTTCTGCGACTTTGTCCACACAACTTTATAACATAAGATGCATGCTGGTGTAAACTCACGCCACACACAGATATTTATTTTTAACAAGTATTCTAGTGTACAAACATGGCACCGATGTTTCTCAACGACGCTTTGTAAATAATAGTCATGGCGCCTACATTTATGAATGACACAGGATAATTTATGATCACGACACTTGTATTTATAAACGACATAACATGGTCTCATGTAGAACTGAATCACTTATATGTATGCATGACGAATTCTAACACAGTCACGACACTACTGGCCTATTATAAGAGGACAAAGAAGAGATAAGAAAGAAGAAGAAAAAGATGATGATGATGATGATGATGATGATGATGATGATGATGATGATGATGATTATGGCTAGTTATCAGACATCTAGACATGGACTTACCGGGTTATTAATTGGCTGAGGCCCTCCATAGCTGGCATGAGCCGCGGGTCCCTGTAAATCAGTCGCACATTCGTCAGGCGAATAAACTAATTAACACTGCAAACATGTCAGCATCGAGAGGGAAAATGTTTGAAGTCTAATTATGGAGCCAAAGCTGACCTCGACGAGTGGGTCACATAAAACAAGTAGACAGTTTGAGTGAAAGCACACGGTGAGTCACAGACAATGTTTATGATCATCTTGCTGTTAGCAAGTTACTCAACTCACACACCAGACACCAGACACCCACAATGCAATGTTAGCCAACAACATCTTGTTAGTGAACGTACAGCTGGATTCAAACATGTGATATACTACTTTTATCTTTGTAACATAGACAGTTTAATGGAGGGATTTCAGGCAAAGTTTAAAGTAAAGACTCGTGAGAGTCAGAGAATTGCGCTCCCACAGATGATGGCTGTCGGCTGCAAAGATGTAAAGATCACGTGCAAGGGACTTTACTAATGTATTTATGCTTCAGACTTTCTCTTCTGTTTCTGGCAGCATTGTAACTGTTGTCTTTGTGTCTCACTACCCCTCGTGTAAAATGTTGAAATCCTATCAGATGTAAAGACTTTCTTGGGCCAATGGTCTGACTGAAAGATCGACAAACTCCTTCAGTTTCCTCCAACTACTAGTTTCTGACACCTGCTAACCCTCAACATGCCCTGTCTCCCTCCCTCCCGTTCTCGTGCTATGTCCAACTGAACACTAAGGGCAGGTAAAGCCACGGGAAAGATATACATCAACATCAGACAGGGGGAGAGTATCTGGGGGGGGGGAATGTACAGCCAGTGGGAGACATGTTTGCTGCAGGGTTCAGTATGGCCTGGAGGTCTTCAGTCAGTCCAAGAGGTAGCAGGCGAAGAACCTCCCAGACATACCACTGGTCAAAGGCAAAAGCTAAAGGCAGTGAGACACTTCATGTCTTGTTATAGCGCCATAGGTCTCTGTCAGTTATGACCAGTACAAGAACATGTCTGACATGTCCGCGGGAACAAATATACAAGACAAAAAGACGATAAAGACGAAGAGAAGGGGAGAAATTTGGAGGGAGGGACTAGCGTATTTCAAGCATAAATATGGAGGGGACATAAGGAAGAGAAGTGCAAGCAGGTCACAGACGACATACGTAGCTGTCGACGTGGGGTCCAGAGAAGCGAATGGAGGAGACGGAGACCTCGCCATCAATGACAAGAAACTTCGCAGTCTCCTTGGGCATGCGGTGATGGAACTCGGCGAAGCTGTTGCCATTGATCTTAATCTGCACAATGTGGACACAACACCAGGATTAGCTACGGCGACCATAAAGAGAATTATATAAAGTGTACAGAGACACGCAGGGCGTATACATAGCTAGACACATACAGCACGATATACACACAGAGGTATACAGATACACAAGCATGAACATACATAAACACATACATCTCGGTATACACGTATACGTATACAGGAACATAGGCATAAACACATATACCACAATATATACATATATAGGTATACAGATACCTAGGCATAAACACATACACACATATAAGATAAGATAATACTTTATTTGTCCCAGAGGGCAATTCGGTGGCATCTCGATAGCAAAAACACACACACACACACACACACACACACACACACACACACACACACACACACACACATGCACCAAACAGACGTCCACATTCATGTTTCATCCATTCGCACGGCCGAAACAACGAATGACAGCCGCAGTCTGTTAGTCCTGCATGCAAGTATACAATATCGGCGGCCAGATGGGAGCTGGACAAACTCTCACAACAAGAACATGCCTGTCATCACGAAGGATTGCAGACACTTTTAGAAATGTCTGCCTGTTATATAGTCTGAAGAGTACTCTGGGCTGTCCCAATGACTTTTGAGCAGGTGGATACCACACGATGTAGGCTGCTCTTGTCCTTCACCGATAAACTGTTGTAGAAACAGATAAGCGAGAAGGACAGCACGCTCTCTATGTGCGATCTGTAAAAAAGCTGAAGAAATTGGTGGGAGACAGAGAAAGACTTCAGCTTCCGGAGAAGGAAGAGGCGCTGCTGAGCTTTCTTTACGACAGCTTGAGTGTTGACATCCAAGCAAAGTCGCCTGTCGAAGATGGTGCCCAGGTATTTAAAAACAGGAATCATTTCCACCTCCTTGTCGTGGATGACACATACAGGACTTGGTGGAGAATTCCGACGGAAATCGAAAACCATCTCTTTGGTCTTACTCACATTAAGTTCTAAGAAATTGCAATAAATTCTACCAAAGCTACACCGTGGGTATCTGCTCGCCCGCTGAGGAGAGAGAGCAGTGCCGTGTCATCAGAGAATTTGACGAGATATTGACCCTCATGGTTACTGCGACAACTGTTGGTATGCAGAAGCGGGGATAAAACACAGCCTTGAGGTGAGCCGATGCACGTTGTGATTAAGTGGGAAAAAGTACCATTGACAAGTACTCGCTGCTGCCTGTCAACCAAAAAGTGGATGATCCATGACACTAGCTGATGATCAAAGGAAAACTCGTCGAGGAGTCTTCTAGCTACGATATGTGGTTGGATGGTGTTGAAGGCTGATGAGGTCAGCAAACAGCAGTCGTGCGTGGAACACCAACTCACATGACACCCTCTCACAGGAACACCCATCCCCAGGAACATCACCCTCAGGAACATCACCCTCAGGGATACCCACTTAAAGTAACACCACCTTCAGGAACACCCACTTATAGGAACACCACCCTCAAGAATACCCACTTACAGGAACACCACCCTCAGGAACACCCACTTATAGGAACACCACCCTCAGGAATACTCACTTACAGGAACACCACCCTCAAGAATACCCACTTACAGGAACACCACCATCAGGAATACCCACTTACAGGAACACCACCCTCAGGAACACCCACTCACAGGAACATCACCCTGAGGAACACCCACTCAGAGAAACATCCCATCAGATGCACACCCACTCAGTGGAACACCCATTGGGAGCATCACCCACTCACAAAAGCATGTACAGAGGAAGTGGGTGAGGGAGATTACACACATAACTCAAGATGACAAGAGGAGTAATGAGGGCAGAACAACCACCGTCCGTAAAACACTCGCTGGTACAGAAAACAGTTTTCCTCGTCTATCAGTTCATAGTAAGCTGGGTCTGTTTACACAGGCAAAGACATATATAAGGAGTTGCTGTATCAGCTACTTTTCAGGCCTCTTCGTCACTGTGCGGTGTGTCACAGACATTAGAAGTCCTGTAGGCTTACAAACATCTATAGTCATTGTAGGCTGTGTTAGTTCTCAGTCCTGTGTCTGTCACAGGCCTTTCCAACTATTGGAATGTAAGGTCTTTACATTCACTCTCGGCTGTCTGTCAGTGGGCTTGCATGGCTGGTTTCACACAACCAGAGTTGCTGATCGGTATCACCCCAGGAGAGAGGTTTAATGTCTGAATAATAATAAGAGCATTCCCTTAGCGTACATCCCTGCCGGCAGCAAGCTTCGTGTGCTTTGACATAAACAGTTGGGGTAACAGTATGTGTCACATGCACATAAATGCACACATATATCTACATACTAATGGACATACGTATACAAAAGCAGAAACACACCCCCAATTGTGGTGGAAGGTATGAAAAGAAAAAGCCATCAACTACTTGGAAGTAGTTTCTTTTACTGTACGTATACCACCGTTTATCATGACACGGAAGAGGACGAGATCTGACCTTTGGCTTCTCCTCTGCCCCCAATAAACCCCCGTACCATCATCCACCCACATACCCACCCACACATCACCTCCTAGTCCGCTTTCACTGACATTTATGAAGCGCCTGTGCAGCCCACACCTCTCTAAACCTTTTTTGTTCACGAGGGAATATTATTAGCCAGATGGAGGTCTTAGTGTAATGAAGACATTAAGCCTACAGTGTAGTGATGACAATCACTTTGCCTCTGATCGCTACACGTAGATCCAGAACCAGACTTTACGATACCCTCGCCAACAGCACCTTCACCCTCATGACCTGCACGCCCTGTTCGCTGACCTTGAACTCCTCGCTCTTGACTTTGATGCTCAGGTCAAAGTCACGACCCTTGTGAAGGGGGAGGTCACGCCGTTCCTCTTTGCCCCATTTCCCGTTGTCCAGATGGTTCAGAGCCACGCCGTTCTGGTGAAACCTGGGATTGATGTGAAGAACTGTGGTGGGCTCCTTATGGCCCACCTGGCAGAGGTTGACGCTGAACCTGCAGGACACAAGAAGAACCAGGGTGAGAGGTCAGCACGTCACGTGAGGTCACCACTCTTGTCATAAAGCATGTGCCAAGATGTTTGGTCACAGATGAAACAAGTCCTTTACAGACTGAAGTTATTGCCAAGGAGCTACATACCCCTCACGAATGCCGTTTGGAACTGTACCCTGTATTTGAATTTCAAGGCCTTCATGGACACCTCCAGGAATGGCGCCTGAGTATGGAACTTGCACCTGAAACAAAATACTTTGTGCACTACACCTGTAGAAACATCACCTGAAACTGAGTACTTTAGCATCACTACACCTGTAGCAAGCTTCACTAACTTATACCCTCTCAGTTTATCTAACAGTCACAGATTTGTTTCAGTCCCAACATCTCTTGATCGAACACACACACACACACACACACACACACACACACACACACACACACACACCAAGTTGTTCAATGAGATCAGTTGAAGCTATTATGCTGAGCAAGTCATAGAAGGACATAATTTATGCAACATGCGCCTTAAGACACACGTGTTGACACTCGTTTTTAATGCTGGACCTTGCTGACAGAGACAGAGAGGAGGATCTAGGCATTCGAAACTAAAGGTTTCTGCTCCGAATCTCTTACAGGGAGCACAAAACAAACGATTTTGCTGGCGGTGCGGTCGCTATACCCTGTTCGCTCCCTACGAGCCTCTCCTCGTCAAGCGGCTAAGACTGGGTGACGTACCTCCACATGACCCCCTACCTCACACAACTCTAGGGGTCTGTGGAAAGAGGGCGCAAACGGTAAACAAACGAACTCGTGGCTATAGCTAACATCAAAGAGAAGACAAGTCGTCACCAGACGGGGGACCTGCTAAGAAGTGCTCAGGCCACCCCCCGACCCCTCAGCTGCTCATCACGTCCCCGTCATTTTTCTAAGCAGATTCTCCACGTGTAACATTTCGACCATGATGTAGTTAGACCCTCTAAGTGTTACATCTCAACTGTCTTACTAAAGCACTGCAGTATGTAATCATGACATAGTTTCATCCTCCAAGTGTCACATCTCAACTGTCACAATAAAGTCCTGCCGTATAGGAAATAGTTTGTCTAGCGCCCTATGTTCCAGGATAAATTGTAATAAATTATGGGCGCGGCTTTGAGACCCGCAAGTAATATCATGGGCTGGGGGCTGAAAGCAAATAAACCGGCTGCCAAAATGGAGGACAGGTGGCGAGCACTGAGTGCAGGCCACAACAGCCACCCGCAAGTAAACTCGGGTGCCGCGCAGGGGCTGGTGGTAAACACCGGGTACAAGTCAGGAGACAGTCGCAATACAGTACACACATAGTCATAGTGACTTTAAGGCTGACAATGCCAGAACAAAGTCTTGTTGTGCATGGTGTACAAGATGTTTTATAACATATTATATGATGAACATGAACATAAGTCATACTTTAAACTCGCTATTTTCAAACTCTCATTTTACATTTTCTAATCTTCCCGAATGTCAAATCATGGATATTTCTAGATGGAGATCTGTTTTTTTTTTAATGGGATAGAATAGGGGTGGTGTCTAACTCTCCTTTCTTATACCCGGAACACTTTTATAACCTGAAGGAAAAGATTCTAAATATGTCCCGCATTTTCCAGTTTTACTAGAAATCTTTTATGTGGACAACCTTTCTTCTACCCGACACAAGGAAACCTACTTTAAATGTAGTCTTTGCACAAAATCGACAGTTACAGTGTCGTGGCTGATGAAAGAAAAGATTAGCAGTAACGAGAAACCAGTTTAGCTGGAAAAGGTGTTTAATGTTAATCCCTTCTACGACTGTAAATATATATAAATACTCTCAGTTACGCTATATGTGCCATACATATCATATTTTTAGAGTTTACGAGGGGACGATGCAGGAACAAAAAGATGATGATGTAAAATATAAAAATCACTTCAGGGCTTCTGCTAAAGCTAAATTCTTTGGGGTCCCAAGGACCCCTTCTTCAGATTTCTAAGGGGTCCCATATACGAATGGGGTGGGTTAGCTGCTGCACAACACACAAGATGGAATTTGCTGTGCACAGTAGATTTTAGTAGCTCACTCGGCGGCTGGCCTGCTTCTCTCTCCTCTCACTTCTCCGCGCACAGACAGTTAATATTTCTCCACACAGTTAATATTTCTCTACATAGATAATATTTTTCCACACAAATAATATTTCTCTACACGGATAATATTTCTCCACACGGATAATATCAATTCTGACCTCTTTCACAAATCTTTCCTTCTCTCCGACTCTCACGTCTGCTTCACTCTTCCAATTCCTGAACAGCGCCCCCATATCAACATTCAATTCAGGGGAGACAATCCTCATCAATCCAGGAAAATACACAAGGGCGTCAACCTCCTTACACCAACATTCCTAACAGTGTACGTACGCGTGTGATGACCGCATGTGCGTGTGCCAGTGTGTTCGTGTTCGTGTACGACAGTCCCAACGGTTACTGTCTGGTCAGGTCAGGGCCTCCTACGTGGGTCAGGGCTGGCTATTACACACACAGCCGGCGTGAGAAAGGGATGGTGTGGTGGCCGTTCCACCCTTACCCTCTCACAACACTAAAAATTACACGGTACACTACTAGAGTGCTACAAAACAATAACAACAATAAACTTACTTTTTATCGTGCATTTGCCGTTTTAAAATAGGATCACGCGCTGTCAAAAACACAGCAAAACTACACAAATACAATCAGAATTGCACATAAACAATCAGACATATCAAGCATAGTAGCAAACAAATTAGTAGAGACTTATAAACAGTCGTAAAGACAAGACAATTGTCACGAAAGAACGTGGAATGTGGGAAGGGAAGACAGTCCGTTAATCAAGGGGCGTATAGCGCCCGCTCTGGTTCCCGTAACCCAACTCTTTAGTACCTGCGGACGCTGGTCAGCCCAGGTGAGGGAGGGTGTAGCGCCAGCTCTGGTTCCCGTAACCCAACTCTTTAGTACCCGCGGACGCTGGTCAGCCCAGGTGAGGGAGGGTGTAGCGCCTCTCTGATTTCGGCAAGTCCACTCCTTGGCAATTGTTAATCGGACGAGGGTTGTGAATTCAGGTAGGGATAGATTCCAGAGGCTGGGTAGGGGACTGTCATTGTCTCGCACTAGCGGTGATGCATGATTGGCTGTATTTAAGTGGACAAATGAATTATGAGCGTGGTTGTGAGTGTGACTGACCAATCGTGTGCTACGCTATTGTCGAAACCGGCAATTTAACTTTGTGTGGAACCCAGAATCGGGGCTTCGCCACCAAACTCTCGAAGTGATCGCATCAACGCGAGAGAGAAAGACTTTGAGTAAAGTCAGCTAGTACCTGTCTACGACCATCAGGCACGAGACGTGGTAAAAGGGACTTGTGAAGAGGTGTGCAGCCCACTCTTAAAACAGAGTGTCAAGGAGAGTAACCTCTATCCCTGCAGTCGCCGTGCAACTCTCGGCAGGGGGATAAGTTACTCTGGTCACAAGCTAGGCGCTGGTCTCATCGGTGGAAGCGTCAGGCCTACTGGTGACAGGGAAGGGAGTGCACACCCGTGCAAGGGGACGGTACGCGTGAGCGCTCGTTCCAACTCCTTTCAAGTCGTCGAGTGCGAGGTTCCAGACAGCGAAGACAACGGCCAACCGGCCACCATCTCTTCTGCGTCGTGGTGCCAGACAGAGCCACTCAAGACAACGAAGACAACGGCCAACCGGCCACCGTCTCTTCTGCGTCGTGGTGCCAGACAGAGCCACTCAAGACAACGAAGACAACGGCCAACCGGCCACCATCTCTTCTGCGTCGTGGTGCCAGACAGAGCCACTCAAGACAACGAAGACAACGGCCAGGCGGCCACCGTCTCTTCTACGTCGTGGTGCCAGAGAGAGCCACTCAAGACAACGAAGACAACGGCCAGCGGCCACCGTCTCTTCTGCGTCGTGGTGCCAGGGAGAGCCGCCCGAGACAAGGAGGACAAGGGCTAATCAATCGCCATCCCCTCTACGTTGCATCGGGAGGGCCCCCCGTGTAACAAAGACTATCGTTCATACCAACGGACCATTCTATTCCACGCGGCAACAGCAAGGCTAAGTGGCGTATGAATGTGTGATGTATAGAGCGAGTGAATGTGTACGGGAACGAGTGAAGAGAATGATGTGTATGTAGTTAAAGATAGGGTTTCTATGACTCACTAGTTATTTGGATCAGCAATAGGAAGTTAGAATTAACGGGACGCCTTAGACTATTAGCCAGGATACAGAATTTACATTTCTTACATTGTTTATTATCAACATATTGGTGTAACTCTCGGCAGTCTTTATTATTAATAATTAACGTGTTCCACTAAATTGCGTTGTGTTTGTTTATTGGGGGTGTGCGCTGGGGGCTCGAGTCAAGTGTGATGTTTCTTGTTAATTAGCAATTTAGTGGAAGTGCATCGCGCACAAATTATGTCGGCGTGGATGACGGAGTCGTCGAGAGTGTAGTTAAGGTTTTAACTACGAGTCTCCGTCTATCACACGTACCTAATGCCCCTTAGGTTACGACATATTGGTAGGCTTCGTCCGGGATAGAACTGTTGTTCCTTAGGAACTGATCCAGATAGCAGTGAGTCACTGTTTAGCTTTAATGTGCATTAAGCAAGCAAATTGATATTGTGTCTTAACTACACAGAGCATTGTTGTTACACAGTACGCAAAGGTGCGAGTTAATACTGTGATTTTTGATTACGTCTATTTACAGTGTATTGTATGCTTAACCTGTTAGTACGAGCTGTTCTGGGGCAGTCCCTGTAGCTAACGGTCGTGTGTTAATTTGTGAAGCTAGCGTGGGGCAAGACAGATCACCCAGCCTTTAGCAGTGGTTCGTAACAGTAACGGCAGAGCAATAGCATTAAGAGTGTGATGATGGCAGATCAAATGAGATCTGAATTTTCTAAATCCGCTGCTGAAATGAGAGAGGCGCTAAGAGCAGAAGGGTTAAGGAACGAGTTAAGCGGCAACAAACTCGAAAAGTTTGTAAGCGATGAAATGGCCCATTGGAGGGAAGAAAAGAAAGCTTGGGAAGAAAGGGAAAGCCAAGAGAGAAAAGATAGGAAAGAAAGAGAGGAAAGGGAAAGTAGGCTACGAGAGGAGCAGATAGCAGCAGACAAAGAAAGGTTCAGGCTAGAATTAGAAGAGAAAGAAAAAGATCGCGCCTTCCAATTAAGGATGGCAGAAATTACTGCTAGGAAGGAGCTACGTTCCAGCAGAAGTTCGAGTAGCAGCAGTGACAGAGACTCTCACAGTAACGAAGGTGACAGTTTACAGACAGTGAGACCGGTAGTAGTCAAAATGGCCCCATTTGATAGCAAGAATGACCAGGTAGAACGCTACTTGGCACAATTCGAAAAACTAGCCAGAGCGTGTAAGGTGTCACCCCAGACCTGGGCAATTCAGCTGTCAGGTCTTCTCCGCGATAGCGCGAAGGAGGTTTACCACCAATTAAGCGACGAGCTATCAGATGACTACGAGGCTCTTAAAGCCGCGTTACTGCGACGGTTTCAGGTGACGGCGGACACGTACCGGCGACGTTTTAGGGAAGCTACAAAACACCCCGACGAGACGCACGACCAATTCCACCGCCGTGTTATACACAATTTAGATAGATGGATGGACATGGCGAATGTTGACCCGCATGACCACAAGGGAGTGTGGGAGGAATTAGCAAAAGAAGTAATATTAGGTAGCTACAGACCCGACCTAGCTTTCCACGTAGAAACACATGGGGCGACAAGCTTGGCCGAAATAGCAGCCGTGGCCGAACGCTTTGATTCGGCACATCAAAAGCGGTTAAAATTGAGGAAAGAACAGCAGCGGGGCGAAAAGCAAACACCGCCTCGCAGCGAGGGCGAGGGCGAGAAAAAAGTTGAGGCCGAGACCAAGAAAGAGGGTCAAGCAACCGGAGAAGGGTCACGAGTTAAGAAGGCGGGAGGAAAGTGTTTTAACTGTGGAAAGGGGGGTCATTTCTCTCGCGATTGTCATCAGTCAAAACCAAGTGACCGCGCATCTCTTCTCACCTTGCTGGGTCGTGATACGAACGAGTTGGTGACCACGCGAGGAAAAGTTAACGGTCACGAGTATGACATTGTACTTGACTCAGGTTGCACATACCCAGCGGTCGTCGACAGTGACCTGGTGAGACAAGAAGACATGACGGGGGAGACGGTGGACATAGAGTATAACGACCGTGACGTCAGAACGTACCGGGTAGCTTATATTGACATTGACTGCCGATATGTCAGTGGCAAGATAAAGGCCGCCTGTTTCGATAACCCCAAGCACCCGATCATTTTAGGGTGCGGACATGTCATTTGTCCAGACCCAGGTGCACATTGTGCCGAGTTGCATGCGATTACTCGCTCGCGGGCGGCCTGTAAGGGCGTGACCCCTTTAACAGTCACCACCCCGGTCGGAAACACGACACCAGCTGAGCTTCGGAAACTACAAGCAGAAGACAGCAGTCTCCAACGCCTGCGAAACCTTGCCATAACTGGCGAGATAAAGAAAATAGGAGCCAGCGAGGTCAAGGTGCTGACTAAAAACGGAGTCTTGATGAGGCAAGTCAAAAGCGGTGATACCGAGAGAAAGCAAGTGATCGTCCCTACAGGGAAGAGATCTGAGGTACTGCGATTAGCACACGAGGGGACCTTTAGTGCTGCTCACTACGGCGTCGCCATCACTCGTGAGCGGGTCACTGCAGGGTTTTACTGGCCTGGAGTTGCCGACGACGTGCAAAGGTACGTGCGTTCGTGCGATATTTGTCAGCGGACTGCGACCAGAGCTCATGTTAATCCAGCGCCTCTGGGGGAGGTGCCAGTGATAGATGAGCCATTCAAGAGGCAGAATTCATCACTGACGATTAATCAGCTCTCTTGTCCGCTTGACTGACCGCAGTGATGTTAAGGCCCACCCCACTTACTTCAGACGAGTTCACTCTTAGCAAGGGGGTGTGCGGGCGGCATTGTGGGTACATCGTTATTGTTTGTCCAGCGCTCAACAATAGTGACTAGTAATTAGACTTACTTACACCACTCTGTTAGCGACGGACTTAGCAAAGGGGTGCCAGTATGAGACTGTATATATTTAGTAAAGTAGTTTCCAGTGAATTCAGATATAGCCAGGAAATAACAAGTGTAAACTGTAATGGTAAGAGGTATATTTCATTAGTTGTGAACCAATTTTTATGCTCTAAGTTAGGAAATCATGGAGATTTCCTTTTAGCAAGGGGGTGTCACGAAAGAACGTGGAATGTGGGAAGGGAAGACAGTCCGTTAATCAAGGGGCGTATAGCGCCCGCTCTGGTTCCCGTAACCCAACTCTTTAGTACCTGCGGACGCTGGTCAGCCCAGGTGAGGGAGGGTGTAGCGCCAGCTCTGGTTCCCGTAACCCAACTCTTTAGTACCCGCGGACGCTGGTCAGCCCAGGTGAGGGAGGGTGTAGCGCCTCTCTGATTTCGGCAAGTCCACTCCTTGGCAATTGTTAATCGGACGAGGGTTGTGAATTCAGGTAGGGATAGATTCCAGAGGCTGGGTAGGGGACTGTCATTGTCTCGCACTAGCGGTGATGCATGATTGGCTGTATTTAAGTGGACAAATGAATTATGAGCGTGGTTGTGAGTGTGACTGACCAATCGTGTGCTACGCTATTGTCGAAACCGGCAATTTAACTTTGTGTGGAACCCAGAATCGGGGCTTCGCCACCAAACTCTCGAAGTGATCGCATCAACGCGAGAGAGAAAGACTTTGAGTAAAGTCAGCTAGTACCTGTCTACGACCATCAGGCACGAGACGTGGTAAAAGGGACTTGTGAAGAGGTGTGCAGCCCACTCTTAAAACAGAGTGTCAAGGAGAGTAACCTCTATCCCTGCAGTCGCCGTGCAACTCTCGGCAGGAGGATAAGTTACTCTGGTCACAAGCTAGGCGCTGGTCTCATCGGTGGAAGCGTCAGGCCTACTGGTGACAGGGAAGGGAGTGCACACCCGTGCAA